>QLSR01000254.1:0-64508 GCA_031780015.1 Citrullus colocynthis
TGATGATCAAGCTCCAATACTTGATGGCCAAAAAACATCAAGATAACCTATCTTGATGGACATGACCATCAAGATATGGTTTGTGTTGACGTCTTTTGACCATCAAGAAAACAACACTTTCTTGATGTTCAATCTACAATACTTGATGGCCAAAAAACATCAAGAAACCCAACCTTGATGGTCAAAATCATCCAGCTAGAGATTGTCTTGATGTTTTTTGGCCATCAAGAAAAGGAACATTTCTTGATGGTCAATCTCCAATACTTGATGGGAACCTATCTTGATGGACATGACCATCAAGAAAAGGAGTGTGTTGATGTTTTTTGGCCATCAAGAAAACGATCTATCTTGATAGGCGGGCTTTCTTGATATGGGCTTTCTTAATAGTTTTTGGCCATCAAAATATGTCTTTCTTGATTTTTTTGGCCATCAATAAAAGCCAAATTTGTAGTAGTGTAATAATGATATTTATTTATGAAAATTCCTAAAGGATTAATTGTACCATAATCATATATAATTCCAATATTAGATAATATATATATATATATACATATATATATATATATATATATATATATATAGAGAGAGAGAGAGAGAGAGAGAGATACTTATAAAATATTCTTGACGAATGTGATATAATCATCTTACTCAATATTTGTTGATATGAGGGTACAAAAATAACCCTATTTGTCCATATCCTTTTATAAAGAAATCATAGTCTAAGCTTTACTATATATACATATATGTTGTTGATTTTGGCAGAAACTCATAAAGAGATTTCAAAGGCAATATAGTTTCTTAAGAAAGAAATCATAGTCTGAGCTTTACTATATATACATATATGTTGTTGATTTTGGCAGAAACTCATGAAGAGATTTAAAGGGCAATATAGTTTCTTAAGAAAGAAATTGAGATGATAAGTTTTGCCTTAGCTTGCAAATAAAGCGTAAAGCAAATGAAATTGCATCAATTCATACATAAAAGATCTTTTATAGATTATTTACATCATTGAATACTCCTATAATGATTCATTCACTCAATGTGAAAAGGATATATCATTTGATCTCAGAAAGATGATGAAGAATATTAGGTCCTAAAGAACCATAAATTTTGAGAAATAAATTCACTTATGTAGCTTTACTGGTTTATATATTACACTTTGTAGTATTTTTCAGTAATTTTGTTACATATATATAATATTCCTCCAAAAGAAGAATATTGGAGTAGAGTCAAACATATTGTATGTTTTATTTGAGAGTTAGCTTACATTGATTTATTTTATTCTAATAAATCCAATTGTGATCTAGTTGGTTGTGAAGATGCAGGTTATTTATTTAACCCATACAAGCTAGATCTTAAATAGGTAATTTAGTACATGGAGAAAAAATTTTATATCATGGTGATCAGTGAAACAGACTATAACAACTACTTCCTCAAATCATGTTGAATTCTTGCAATTCACGAGGCTAGTGGAGAATGTGTATGGCTAAGATCAATGACTCAACACATTCGTGAAACATGTGGCTTGTCTTCTAGTAAAAATCCTCCAACACAATATACAAAGACAACACAACATGTATAACCAAAATCAAAGGAGGATATATCAAAGGAGATAGAATTGAACAAAACATATTTCACCAAAGTTTTTCTACACTCATGATCTTGAAGAAAATTGTGACATCATTGTACAACAAATTTGTTTGAAGGATAACCTGGCAGACATATTTACAAAAGTATTACCTACGGCAACCTTTGAAAAGTTGGTGCAAAACATTGGAATATGGCGACTCAGAGATCTCAAGTGATATTCCTAAAGGGGGAGCAAATGTATTGTATTCTCTTAAAAGTATTAGATTATATGAAATATATACTCTTTTTCTTTTATTAGGATTTTTCCCCATTGGGTTTTTTCCTAGTAAAGTTTTAATGAGTCATATTTCAAATGGGGATCTAACGAGGAGTATTATAAATATTAAAAAATATGTGTAATTTAGATGCCCATGCTTAGTGTCTAAAGGCCAAATGGCAGGTGATAAAAATCATGGACCCGATCCATGAGAAGCTAAAATGTGGACCAAGTCCACGTTGGTCCCCTAAATTACAACCCACTCCCTAACATGGTCACACACACATGTCTGTCTCTCTCTCAAGTCGTCCGTTGTTGTCGTTCCGCCTGTGCTATCGTCATCGTCACCACTATCCATCGTTGGCTTCCATCCCTACCGTCTGCACCACCACCTCTGCTACCTTCATCGTTGACCAGAAGGTTTTTTTTTTTCAAGCACATCGTAATAGTTTAGATCTAGTTTTTTTTTTTTAAAAAAAAACATAATATTATTTTGTTGTATGTGGTTGAATATATCTGATTTTCAAACATTTTATGCTAGTTTTTGTGTGATATTTTGAATCATAATTTTCTAGATCTAAATCTAAATTTTTTCTCACACACTGGATGTTATTTTTTGTTTGACACTTTTGAATTGACTAATTTGTAAACAATATTATTTTGTTGTATGTGGTTGATTATATTTGATTTTCAAACATTTTATGCTAGTTTTTGTGTGATATTTTGAATCATAATATTCTAGATCTATATCTAAATTTTCTTTCCACACATTGTATGTTATTTTTTGTTTGATATTTTTAAGGGACTAATTTGTAGAAAATATTATCTTGTTGTATGTGATTGAAATATCTAATTTTCAAACATTTTATGCTATTTTTTGTTTGATATTTTTTTAATGTACTAATTTTTTTCCCAACTTTTTAAGATTTTCTATGAAAATATTTTGTACTGTAATTTGACCTTTTTTTTATTTGGACCAATGAATTGAGCTATTGGATTGAGAATAATTTTTTTCCTTAATTGTAGACAGTTATAAGCAAGTTCGTTAAGTATGTTTATGCTATGTGAAGATTTAGTTGTTTTAGAACCTGAAAATGGGGGGCAATATATTAAGGTAGAGATTGGTGAATTATTTGGAGATTCAAGTGCACAACATGAGAATGAATTAATACCTTCTGCGATGTTCACACAAATAGATTGAAAAATCACTAATTCAATTTGTGAAGAAAGGTCAATATTGGATGAGAGAGAAAGATGCATAGAAAACTCAAATCCAATACAAAAAGAGATGTTATTTGACACCAAGAAAGATTCACAAATAGCTGTTAAAAAAATTGTGTATATTAAAACACTATTAAATTATTGTAGTAGAATCAAACCAAGATATGTGGCATGTGAAATGTAAGTTATGGAAGGAGAATTGTGATTGGAGGTTGTACTCAGAATTGACGCAGGATCGCTCATAGCTTCATTCTAATAATTCTAATTTTGATATTTACTAATTTTGTACCTAGTGACAAACGGAATTCGTCGCCCAATTATGTGTCAAATAATTAATTGTACTTACCAGAACTATAGTAGTGGCAAGACCAGGTTGAACACAGAGAGCACTAGAATTTTCCAATCAAGTAGTTAACAGTTTGAGGTAACCGAAGGGGGGTTGAAGTCGTTTTGCTAAAAGAGAGTTAAATAGCATAAAATAAATGCAACAAGTAAAAGAGTTAAAATTTGTATGAAAAAAGTCTAGCTTGGGTTATAACGAATTTTTCCTATTCAAGTAATTCGATCATTAATTCTCATTGCCGAAATTAAATAATTGCTTGTACCTAACCAATTTAATTATAAAGGTTAATTAAATTGTCCTAAACGAAAAACTAGTCCAAATTGATTAGAAGAAAAGCATGCAAATCAGGTTGTTCTAATCGCATTAAGCTATAAAGAACATTAATGTGAACATTTAATTGGAGAGACCATGATTAAAAATTCTTTTGGTTCAATTCTAAGTTGGTTGGATCAATGCTAATCTAATTCGAATCGCAAGTCAACCTAACCTATTGCCTTCTACATATCAACATACAACCAAGTGTTATGAATTGCATATTAATTCAAAATCTCATAATTACATTTGAAATAGGGAAATGACCCTAAAACCCAAGCTATAAAATGTTATCTTAGCCCATTGTCGACATACTGATCAATGAGATTGAGTTTAGATACATGAAAGGTGAAAAAGAGGGTGAAAAGTAGAGAGAAATTGAGCTCCCAATTGGCTGGAATAGCAGAATTCAGAATAATCTGACCTAAAAATCAAAATTCTCTTTTTATAACAAGTCGGAGTATAGCAGCGCTGTCGCGATGATTTCCATATTCAGACTTCGGAGTGCTGCAGCGCTGTGTGTATTTATTCAAATCTTATGATTCTGTGAACAGGCGCCACAAGGTGTTGTGACGTTGTCTTTGCAGAGGCAACACGGTAATTATGGCATTCCCTCTCTTGGTTGATGCAACTAAGCTTTTTTTTTACCTGTTCTAGCTTCATTTCGTCGCTAATGCCTCATTCTACCTATTAATCGCTTGAAACCTCTAAAACAATTAACTAAACACGTACAATACAAGAACAATTTCAAACTAAGTGGAGCAAGATAGCACATTTTCAGTGTTATCATTATGTTTATCATATTTTAGTGTCAGTTATGGATCCTGGTCCTTCTAATTCATTGTAATTATATCTACAACCAAACCATCGTTCGCAATTAGTATGAGATATTCAATCTATTGTAGTTTTGAGGTGTTGTAGAAGAGAGCAAGTAGTTGGTCATAGTATAATGTTAGACCCACTCATCGTACCTTACTTAAAGCAAGCTAGTTTTCTCCGAGTTCATAAACTAGGTTTTATCAATTGGATTGGCATCTCATTATTGCTTTATTGGAGCGATGGAGACCGAAAACTCATACATTTCACATGCCTAGTGGAGAATATACAATTGCATTATAAGACATTGCAATCCGATTTGGATTACTTGATCGAGAACTTGTGACATGATCATTGATGTACGATTGAGGTTTGTGAAGATTTTTTGGGCGTTTGACCTCCAAAATTGAAAGGCTCTAAGTTGAGTATCCCTTGGTTAGCATCGTAATTTACTTTTGTTACAACTTCATTTCATAATAAATTTATATAATAAAACATTTTAATTATATTACATGCATGTGTGTAGATGAAGCAATATTTTAGCTGCATCTGAGCATTCAACAAAAGTGTTACTAGTATACCAACTATCATTCGATCGACTACTGCACACTTAGGTAAGTATTATCTTTCATATAAAAGTAAATAGTAAATATTATTGCACAATTGAGTTCTACTTTTTAAACTTTTTAATTTTAGATCAATTGGATGATGTACACACAGGAGATCATGATATCATTGCCTGATTATTGTCATAATGGTCAAGATATCTGGTTGACACTGAGCCATCTAATCTATTTTATATCGTCGACTGACATTACCCAAATCAAATGTTAAGACAATTTGGAATGCGACAAACGGTGCCCCCAGTGTGTTATATGGACTTGCACCAAATTGATTTAAAAGGTAAGCATGACCAAGATTGGAGATGAATTCATGCAAATTATTTATCCTTGTGGCGGACACATCGTGATCATTGTGTAACAGGAGATGTAGTAGATGAACCAGTTGTATCAAAGGACTGTTTACCTTGGTACGACTAAATTACAAGATGATATATCACACCTGACGACGCTTATTATTATTGCATGGTAAGAATTTTATTATTTATTTTGTTCAATTTTTTTGTTTGCATATTATTTTGCATTGATTTTTTTCTTCATATAGAATAATTTTGTTCAAGATGTACAACAATATTCAATGCAACATAATTTACTTAAGCTAGGTTCAATGCATGGTCAATGTGTTGTAAATGTAGAAGATATCGTTCAACAGACTTGTAGACTTAATATTGCCGACATTAATAGAAGACGTGTTCATCGTCGACGTCAATGATAACAGGCTGAGAATATTCCAGAGCAACACATTGACCCAGAACCTCATGTACTCAATGATCTGATTCAAGCTTCTCCTGGAGATTTCCTAGGAATTTAAGGAGACATCGCATCGAGTTGTGGTCATCAAAATGTGTATTATGCACCTGATGCATTTTCGTCTATTGTCACCCAACAAAATAGTGATGTTGTACTTCCTATACCTCATCGTGGTCGGCATGAGAGAAGATGACCATCATGTGGCACATAAGTTTCCATTGACTTGTAATTGATAATACTCACTTTAGATGTACTATTACTTAGAAATATTTAGATATAATTTGATTCACCATTCTGCTTATTATGTGTCGAACTTTATGCTTTTAATGTTTGAGTTGAAAAAAGGAAATTTACCTTAAAAACTAAGTTGCTTATTGGCAAAATTTAAGTTGAAAAAAACCACTTGTGGACGGGGTCCACAATTCCACCTTATTGAAAAGTGCTCAAAAAGTGCTTTTTATTCTCTTAAATTAAGGAAGTTTATATTAGATTTCACTTGTTTGCTAGGGTTTTTAGGTCAAAATAAAGAAAACTAGAATTGAAAGCCAAAGGATCAAAACCGACCAAAAACACAAAACTGCCAAAAACAAGGCAGCGCCACGACGTTTTCTCTCGAAAGCGGTCTCCAACTTTAGCGCAACAGCTCCGACGAGGCACTGTGACACGGCGCCGAGGGTAGTTTTTTATGATGCACAGTGCCGTGGCGCCATCCAACAAAGCGGCGATGCCACTCTTCAATGCCCGTCAATGTCGCGGCGCCATTGACCAGCATCGTGGCGCCATCTTTCCTAATTTGGAAAATCTACATTTTTGGAAAGAATTTTGGGTACCCAACTCTATAAATTGGAGGGTTTCCAACAGCCCTAATCATATCAATTAACACACTAAGAGAGCCCCAAAGAGTGAGTTAGCTGCAAGGCAGAGAGAAAAGAGTTCAAGAGAAAGTCATGGTGCCATTCAAGTTTCCAACGTGAAGACCAAGGACATCTTGGTGGTTCATTCTCAATCAAGGGCTTCTTCTTAGTAGAGTTTTCCTTTCTTTACACTCTTTCTTTGCTTATATTGTTATGAACATGTTGCTTAAAGCTATGAGTGGTTAAACTCTTTAGTTTTAGGGTATTGATGAATTGTTTATGAAGTTATGTCGATATTGTAGACTCTTCATGGATTTGTTGTAATGAGTATATTTTTCATTGTTATTGTGCTTAATTCTTGTTGATTGGTCATCCTTGAATGTTAGATTAGATGTATGATTGAGATAATTGTATGTCTAATTGAATCTATAACAATGAATTGTTGGTAATCTATCATGATAATAGTTAGGTTAACAATGAAAGTTGATAAAGACTACTCTTAATGCCATGTAATTTGTATTGGTTTCAAGAAATTAGTAATCAATTAAGTTGCATGAGAAAAAGTTGTTTCTGAAAGAAAATAACTTGGATTCATGTTTCTAGACTTAAGCATATGAATTGCAATGAAATCCATGAACCCTAGAATATTGCATCATGAAGTAAACAAGGATTCTTTACCCTAGAACTCTCTTTAACTCTTGTGTTTCTTATTTACTTGCTTTCTGTTTTAGTCTTTCTAAAATCACAACTTGAATTCGAATCCTCAAATAAAATTGATTCAATTCTAGGGATAGCTAAGTAACTTGAACCTTCACAATTGGATCATCAGTGGAACGATATTTGGAACTTAACCGTCTTATATTATAACTTGACTCATACACTTGCAGTTAACACGGAAAGTGCTCATCAAGTTTTTGGTGTTGTTGCTGGGGATTCAAAGAACGGTTTTTATTGCTTAATATTCATTAGAATTGATAGATCTTACTTTGAGGTGTATATTATTTTAGGTGTTAATTTTGTCGGTTTATGCCTCGTGACGATACTAACCTTCTCCCTCTTGATCCTTAGATTGAAAGGACATGTAGAAGAAACTTAGGGTTCAATACAATCACACCGAGGAGATGGCGGAGGAGATACCAAAGGCAATTCGGGATTACTTTCAACCAACATTACCGGTAAATCGACCCGGCATTATGAATGTGCCCATCAATGTCAACAACTTTGAGTTAAAATCGAGGTTAATTCAAATGGCTAGACCTAGCCTTTAGAGGAAGAACAAATGAAGATCCTCATAAGCACTTACGGTCATTCCTGGAAATATGCGAAACGGTAAAGATGAATGGTATTTCTAATGATCCTATTAAACTAAAACTTTTTTCTTTCTCTTTACAGGACCAAGCAAAGGATTGGTTGGAAACTATACCTCCAGATAGTATCACTACATGAAAGATTTTGACTCAAGCTTTCTTGAACAAATATTTTTCACCGGCTAAATCTCAAAGGCTAAGAACGGAGATTGAAACATTCCGCCAACTTGAGAATGAACAACTTTATGAGGCTTGTAAAAGGTTTAAGGATCTCTTGAGGAGGTGCCCTCAACATGGCTACCCGGATTGGTTACAAATTCAACTCTTGAGGAGGTGCCCATATGAACAACTTTATGAGGCTTGTAAAAGGTTTAAGGATCTCTTGAGGAGGTGCCCTCAACATGGCTACCCGGATTGGTTACAAATTCAACTTTTCTACAATAGATTATCAAGCTCAACCAAATCCATTCTAGATACAACCGCCGGAGGCTCAATTTTCTCAAAGAATGCTCAAGAGGCCTATACCATACTAGAAGACTTGGCCACTACATCGTACAATTGGCCCTGTGAATAGTCTTCTCAAAAGCCACTCGACAGTATGAGGTGGATGAGGTAAACTCTCTAAAAGCTCAATTAGCTTTTCTCACTAATGCATTGTCTAAATTGTCTCAAGAAAGCCAAACCCAAGCAAATCCATCATCCATAGCTTTCCTTGCGACCATGGCAAATCAACAAGAGCAGAGTGAGTTAGAGGTAGCCAATTATGTGGATAGAGAACAATACCGAGGTCAACAACACCTCCCAACTCACTATCATCCCAACTTGAGGGACCATGAGAATTTCTCATATGCCAACAACAAGAATGTCATGCAAGCACCTCAAGGATTCAACGGAGCGGGGAATGCAAAGACATCATCATTGGAGGACATAATGCTTGATTTTGTCAAAGAGTCAAGATCAAGGACGACCACATTAGAGAATTCGGTCCAAGTTATACCGTTCAAAGCAAAGGTAAGGCAATTCAAAGTTTGGAGGTTCAACTTAGTCAAATGGCCACATCTCTCCATACAATGCAAAAAGGTAAATTTCCAAGTTGTCTAGAGAAGAACCCCAAGGAGGAATGCAATGTCATAACCCTAAAGAATGACAAGGAGTTGAACAAGCATATCATGATAGATGATGATGAGTTTTAACAAGAAAAGGATGAAGCCATCATAGAGGATGCTCCAATACAAAAAGAGAGTGCACTTAAAGAAAGGAGAAGTCACAGACCAATATAAGGAGTACTTCTAACTTTCCTCCTTTTATCCCTAACACTCTACTTTTTCCGCAGAGATTTCAAACGAAAAAGATTGATGCTTAGTTTTATAAATTCTTAGACATATTTAAAAAGTTGGAAATTAACCTTCCTAGAGGCATTAAAACAAATGCCTAAGTATGCCAAGTTCATGAAGGATGTATTGTCTAAGAAGAAGAGGTATGGAGATTATGAAATGGTTGCACTAACTGAAGAATGTAGCGCAGCATTACAAAAGAAATTACCTCAAAAATTGAAAGATTTAGGGAGTTTCTCAATCTCTTGTTATTTAAGCAATAATTTGGTTATTAAAGCACTTTGTGACCTTGGAGCTTCTATCAACTTAATGCCTTTATCCATGTTTAGGAAGCTCAATGGTGGAGAGGTGCAACCAACTACTATATCCTTGCTTTTGGCTGATCGATCATGTGTTCGTCCCTACGGCATTGTGGAGGACATATTGGTCAAGGTGGGCAAGTTTATATTCTCAGCAGATTTTATGATACTAGACATGAAAGAAGATGCCAAAGTTCCCATAATTCTTTAGAGAACCTACTTAGCCACTGAAAAGGCCCTTATCAATGTGCAAAATGGAAAGCTCACATTCCGCATTAATGATAAGAAGGTAACATTCAACATCTATAAAGTCCTTAAGCATCCAGATGTGACAAGGTATGAGCTGCATGAGCAAAGCACAATGGTAACATCGCCCCCCTCTTCTAGTAAGAGCTCTATGCATGATGATCCTCCGTTGAATAGTAAGATTAATGGCATGCTTGATATTAAAATAGAAAATCCTATAAAGCATGTTTCTAATTGTGATAATTTTCCTAGTTCTTCGTGCATGCTTCCAAAACCTAAAATGAACTATGAACAAATCATGGAGAAGCGTGTTAAAAATGAAGTGGTGAGTCTAGTAAAATTTCATAATGATGACTCTTTAATGATACTTGATTACGTTAGAAAAAATGATGTTCAACTTGACAATGAATTGTTAACCAACCCATTAAATGTTAATGAATATGTTTGTGAGTGTCAATATGGGTGAAAACTAAAAGTTCTAGGTGATTCAAAGCATAGAATGAAGAAACCACCTTGGGATCCACCCTGACTTGTGAGCCCCGTCTAGCTAGAAGACGTTAAACAAAGCGCTTGTTGGAAGGCAACCCAATTTTATTGTTTTCTTTATTTTTCTTTTTATTTTATTTTTAATAATCATAGAGTCACTTATATGCTTTCTTATCTTTCAAGATCTTGGTCCATCACAAAAAGTACTCTTTACACCAAGCCTGTTTGGTGATTTCCCGCTTGCTCCCAGGCTTGTTCTTTCTTTATCTGATGCTCTTATGCATTAGGGACAATGCATGATTCGAAGTTTGGTGTGGGAGGTGTTACTCGTACTTTTGTGTGTTTTCTTATTCTGCTATGCATGTTTATGAGGTTTTAATGATCATATGCATGTTAGTGAAATTTTGAAAATTTTTTGAAAATTTTGAAGCTTTCAAAGTTAATGGGAATATTTTTATGGTTGTGTGCTTTGATGTTAATTGCCCATGATGAGTTTCGAATTTGCATGATAGATGACTTCTTGTGGAAATAGAATAGCATTACCTTGAATTAAATTCATTTAAGTCCCTCTTAAAATCTCCCATAGTCTTGAGCACGTAGCCACTTTAATTTAGATTCTTTAACTGAAAAAAAGAAAAAAGGATTAAGTTGGGTGTATTTGGTTGTCACTCCGAAAGGCCCCACTAGTTAGAGAGTAGAAATACATGATGGTTTGTAATCTTAGACTAAGAAAAAAAGAAATGAGTATACATGCCTTTGAAAAAAAAAGAAGTGTACAAAAAAATATATGAGCTTTATATGTCGACAGTTTTAAATGTTAAACTTGTAATGAGTATGCATGAATGGGGGTAAAAAGAGTTGCCTTTGTTGTGATCAGTAAGGACGCCTTGGAATCGACAATGAATGTGTGAAAGCTAGTGTCCCTAGGTAAAAGAATCCAAGTTTAGGGCCCATGAAAAATATGATTGAATGGTACCGACATATTACTCACTTGAAATATGTAGATGCTTGAAAATTGGTGCATGAGCTAGAGTAGGGGGAAAACTAAGGAAGCTCTCTTAAGTCCCAATTTGAGTTCTAACATTTTAAATTGAATGAGGCTTGTACACACACACATGGGAGATAGCAAGATTTGACCTTGAATGATTATACCAATATAGATATGCTTGTATGTTTCTACTTGAGCTCTTACATGCTATTCTCTGAGACATGAGTTGATAGCACACTTCTTCATCTAAACTCCCTCTGTTTGATTCTATTCTTTGCTCGGGACTAGCAAATCTCTAAGTTTTGGATGGTGCAAAGCGCTTGAAAAGTGTTTTTTATTCTCTTAAATTAAGGGAGTTTATATTAGATTTCACTTGTTTGCTAGTAGTTTTCATGTCAAAAGAAAGAAAACTAGAATTGAAAGCCAAAAGATCAAAATCGAGCCAAAATCTGGTGAAAAAGAGAATAAAAACACAAAACTGCAATAAACAATAGGTTATGAAAATAGTTAGATGTATAGTTGAGATAATTGTATGTCTAATTGGATATATAGTAATGAATTGTTGTTAATCTATCATGAAAATAGTTAGGTTAACAATGAAAGTTGTTAAAGACTATTCTTAATGCCATGTAATTTATATTGGTTTCAAGAAATTAGTAATCAATTAAATTGCACGAGAAAATGTTGTTTTTGAAAGAAAATAACTTTGATTTATGTTTCTAGACTTAAGCATATGAATTGCAATGAAATCCATTAATCCTAGAATATTGCATGATGAAGTAAACAAGGATTCTTTACCCTAGAACTCTCTTTGACTCTTGTGTTTCTTATTTACTTACTTTCTGTTTTAGTCTTTCTAAAATCACAACTTGAATTCGAATCCTCAAATAAAATTGATTCAATTCTAGAATAGCTAAGTGATTTGAACTTTCATAATTGGATTTTCAATGGAACGATATTCGAAACTTAACCGTCTTATATTATAACTTGACCCGTACACTTGCGGTTAACACAGAAAGTGATTATCACTTACTCGTGCACCTGGTTCATGAGTTCCATCCCATGTGACACATGATGTGGATGAACATTTGACCTGGTTGATTGGAATGAGAAAATCGTGGACCTGGTCCACGATTATCTTGAGGAATTTTTGCACCTTGTCCACGTTTTCCTCACCTAATTTTGTCAATACTTTCCCCTAAACTCTAGATGTGACATATTTTTCCACTACCATATTATTTTTCAGAAATTGTTTCCACACAACCCTATTTTTGTTATTTTTTTTCAAAAAATACATTATTTGTGAAAATAACCCATTTTATTTAGATTCTCGGTTATGTAGGTTATGTTAAATTGTTTTTAAATTTTGAAAAAAATATCTCTTTAATTAATTAACATAAGTTTATTCTAATTGTTCCTAATTTTTAGATTTTGTGGTTTTTCAATGTCTTTTCTTCCTCGTCTTTTCTTCCTCTTTCCATTATCATTTCCAAATTTTGCATCATTGTTAACTGTGCTGGTTTTGTTTGGTATTGAATAATTACACACTTTTATTAATCAAGTTTTAGTTTGATGCTTACACTACACAAATACACACTCTAATAATTTCTACCAAGGTAATGATATTAGACATATGTTGTATATAATAATTTTAACTACTTAAGTCTCTTTTTTTTTCCCTTAGGAAGAAAGTGTTTGATTTTATTGATTAAGTTTCGCCTTGATTCATAAAATACCTAAATGTATAATTGATCAACCAAAAGTGTACGAGTGATAAAAAATATAGATAAACATGGTCTAAGTACAAGCATACATTATCATGAAGTAATAAATCTTGGAGTATTAAGAGTCGAATCCCATAAAATTAGTTATCTAATTAGGTTTGTTTCAAATAATTCAATCAAAGTGACCTAAGTAACCAAAGTAAAGAAAAGCGGGATGAATTGAGTGATGTTCAAAGGGTAAAAACAATTAATTGTAGACGTAGGAATTCAACTATGTTTCAACTAAAGATCATTATGTTTTGAGCAATGTGGCTGTTGGGTTTTATGTCCTAAAACTCATGGTTTGTAAAGATTGAACATATTCTATTTTCAATAAAATTGTTATCGACGTTTATTCAATAAAGATGTTATTGAATATGTGAATTGCGTTTAATCTAAATCCAATAAACAAAGACCCCTGACTATAGTTTGAATACTTAGACTTTATATGTAGACATAAAAATTGATCAAGTTTAGGTAATAGCCAAAACGGTCGATACTATAGGGATAAGGTTAGGTATCTTATCCTAGAGATATTATGGATGTGACATATTTTGTATTTGATACAAACGATGTGATCCTATAATGTTCATGTAAAGACATGAGAGTGGGGGTATCCTATGCGATGAGTTTGCATAAGACTGGACCATGAGATAATCACTTTTACTTTATAACGCCATTTACTGTTAAGACTGATTATTTCAATATGATGACCTAGGTAACTCGATCTTAATCCTGAGCTAACTATGAACTCCTGTTTATTTGAGATTATCCTTTAATCTGCATGGGTGAGAGTAGCCTGAGTTCGCCGACTCAATATGCTTACCATTTTAGGGATAAGACCAAGTAGATAGCTAGGGACATAGTCTTGCAATGGAATTCACTTCTACCTAATTCAAGGTTAGTAGAGAAGTTGTTCCCTTAAGAACTGACTTTGGGTCTTGGACAAGGGGCCCCACCCTCTCATTGGCCCAAGAGGGACTCGGTTTGGTGGTTGGACCATAAACTAATTGTTCTTTAGAAGACCAGTGGGACTTAAGGAACAAGATGTAATTACAAGGGTAAAACGGTAATTTTGACCAAGCTGTGATTACGAACAACTTGTGAAGGATCGACTTACTAATCATGGTTATATCAAGTGGACAGAAATATATCTACAGTAACAAGAGTGCAGTTACTGGGCCATAGTGGAATGTTCTTGTTATTCTCTAGCCTTAGAACGGATTGTGGGATCCAAATTGTGATAAATTTGGAGGAAGAATGAAGGTTACTAAGAGTTTGAGAGTTAGTAAGAATTTTCACCAAAATCCACCAAATCATTAACCCATTTTTAAGTAAGTCAATCTCTATCTAAAGAAGAAAACATGCAAATCAGATTTACCATGAATTGACACCAAAATGGTAATTAATCAAGTGGATTAAGTCATGTTTAAAGGAGGGTTAAGAGTGTTTCTAAAACACACACACCTCCTACTTCATCCATGCATAAATGAATTTCATAAATTCATTTTAAATGAATTTTTCCTTTCTAATTTTAAATAAATTAATTTATCTAATTAATTTTAATTAATTAAACAATTTTAATTAATTATATTAATTCAATATTTACATAAAATTAATTCAAATAATTAATTTTAAATAATTAATTATATTAAAATAATACTAAATATTAAATTAATAATATTTTTCAGCAATCTCATATTTTTCCAATCCGATGGATCTCTATTTATTCAATCAATATTTAAATCACATTTAAATATTTTTAACTCTCCATTTTTGTTTAATTCAAAATTAATATGAACAAAATGTAAAACTTACTTTGAATTTGAACGTTTTTAAATTCTCTCATCACATTGTTCTAAGGTTTAGTCCAAGAGCTAACTAGGGGATTGATAACACTGTAAATGTACTATCTTGCTCCGCTTAATCCGACATTATTCCTTGGTTTTACTTATTTATTTGGCTATTTTACAGATATCGAACACCTTTGAGGTAGAATGGGGCGCTAACAATGAATTGGAGCTCATTGGAGCTCAAATGGACTGAAACGGAGTTCTATTGCATCAACAGGAAAAATAACTCTAAAAAGATCAAATTGCCCCTGAAACTACAATATTGGCGCCACCTACGCGTGGCCGTGATGCTTTTTCCTGAAGAGGAGTCACTAGCGAAGAGCATCAAGCGCTGCGACACTGCCCAATAGCGTCGCGGCGCTTCGACCAAATTATAAAGAATCCTTCGATTCTTTTAGGTCACTATCGAGCCATCAGTCGGCCAAACCCGAATTCTCTCTATTTTTCCTCTATTTTTCATTTGTTTAGGCATTGGAACTCCTTCCCATTAATCGGTATGTCAATTATGGGCTAAGATAACAACTTTCTTGCTTGGGTTTTAGGATAATTTCTCGATTCTAACACATTTGTGAGATTTTGAACATTGTATTGTGATTGTTGGATGTAATTTTGTATTCTTTTTAGATTATAATCATATTATCGAATGCTTGGGGATGTATGATTATTGCTTTGAATTAACATGTATTATGTGACACTTGATTGTATGTTGATCAATAGAAAGCAATAGGTTAGATTGGCTTGTGACTCGAATTAGATTAGTATTGTTCCAACCAACTTAGAATTGATCGATACAATATTTAATTATGCCTTTCCAGTCAAATATTCCGCCTAACTTCTCCATAGAATTTAATATGATTAGGACGAACTTGAATTTGCATGCTTTTCATCAATTCAATTTGTACTAATTAGACAATTAGGACAATTGCCTTTCCAATTAAATCGATTGAGTGCAAGCAATCCTTTAACTTTGGTAATGAAGAATCGATGACCAAATTTATGGAATGGGAAAAATCCGTTACAACCCAAGCTAGATTTCTCTCGTGTAAATTTCAACTCTTTTAATTGTTGCTTAAGTCCCACTGATCCTCTAATGAACAATTGGTTTGTGGTCCAACTACCAAACCGAGTCCCTCTCTAGCCAATGAGAGGGTGGGGCCCCTTGTCCAAGACTTTGAGTCAGTACTTAAGGGAACAACTTCTCTACTAACCTTGAATTAGGTAGGAGCAAATTTCATCTTGCAAAACTATATCCCTAGCTATATACCTGGTCTTATCCCTAAAATGGTAGGCTTATTGAATCGATAAACTCGGGCCACTCTCACCCATGCAGATTAAAGAATAACCTCAAATAAATAGGAATTCATAATTAGCCCAAGATTAAAATCAAGTTACCTAGATCATCATATTGAAATAATTAGTCTTAACAGTAAATGACATTATAAAGTAAAATTGATTATCTCATGGTCTGGTCTTATGCAAACTCATTGCATAGGATACCCCCACTCTCTTGTTTGAACATGAACGATATAGGATCACATTGTTTGTATCAAATACAAAATAGGTTGCATCCATAATGTCTCCAGGATAAAATACTCAAACTTATCCTTATATTATAGACCATTTTGGCTATTACCTAAACTTGATCAATTTTTATGTCTACACATAAAGTCAAAGTATTCAAACTATAGTCAGGGGTTCTTTGTTTATTGGATTTAGATTAAATGCAATTCACATATTCAATAACATATTTACTGAATAAACATCGATAATAACTTTATAGAATATGTTCAATGTTTACAAACCACAAGTTTTAGGACATAAAAACCCAACATATATTTTGGGCAATATTAATTGCGGTGGATAAGTTATTAACATCAAAAAGGTAAAACCTTCTTTCATTAATATCATTGTCAATATTGATGTGTAGAGTTGAACTCTAAAATGATTTTTTTTTTTTTTTTGTTTTCTTACTAGGTTTTGCAAGAATGCATTCGAGTAGTGAAGCCATGGAGTAATTGATATGTTTATTAGATTTTTTATGGGATTATTGGCAAAAATTTGGGTGCAATGTACTTATTGTACCTAAATAGCTATACTTTCTTGTAAAACCTTCAACAATTGTAGTTAGTCGATCTTTTCATAAAAGTATTATTAACTTTATAATACTTATATTAAGGTATTTTCCCGCCATGTTCTTCTTTCTTGGTTTAATTAGGATTACTTGATTATGGAATCATGTGTAATGACAGGATTGAAAAAAATAACAAATATAAAAACAAAGTATTAACAATACAAAATTGTCATAATATGAAATTGGGTGACAAAAAAAACATGTCATGATAGAACGTCTGTTGACAAAAAACATTTGTCATGGTTCATATATTCTTGACAAAAAAAAGGTCATGGTTTAAATATTATTGACAATAGAAAAATGTCATTATATTTTCTCTTTTGACATTTAATAATTGTCGCCAATATCCATAACAATATAGAAAATACTCAATCTTGAGTCAATTGGTGACAAAGATAAAAAGTCATAGTATGCTTGAAAATGAAAAAATTATGATTGTCAGTAATTGTTCATTGTTGACAAATAAAATTATTGTCATAAGAAGACCAATTATGATATTTTTCAACAAATGTCATTGAATTTTCTACATTTACAAGCGATACAAAATAAATGTCACAAATTTTAAATTCAACAGTTTTTAAATGTCATTAAATCCTAGTTTTCGTGAATTAGTAAGATATGCATTAATGAACTAATAAACCAAGTCTCATAACCATCCAAAATGGCTTTTCAATCCTACCCTAAGCTAGAAACTACTTACCTTAGCCATTCATAATGTGCTAAGATGAAGTCAAAGCATGAAATAAATGCAAAGTACAATAAGTTAAAGGCTGGGAAGAAGAAAATACAGAGAAAGTTGGGTGTAGAGGCTAAAAGATCGAGCATGAAATGACCTAAAAAGTCATAGTATGCTTATAACTGGGAGCGCCTAGGCACTTGCTTGAGAAATCAAAGCACCTAGGCGATCTCGCGCATGCGTGACTTTCGTGTTCGTCAAACTTCAAAGTGCCTAGGCATTTGCCCTGATGCTTGCTCTCTGGTGCTTAGTGCCTAACGCAGCACCAGGCAGCGCCTGGGCGCTAAACAACTACCCTCTTTTGCTTCTTTTTCTTCTTTTTCTTCTCTTTCTTCACGGTTGATGCTTCGGAACTCTTTTTTGGTTCGTTTTCATTTCATTTCTACTCCAACGATCAATTCTACCGTTCAATGCTCAAAACCTACAAAATCATAGGAATAAACGCATAAAATCATGGAACAAACCCGAATTAAGTTGAGGAAAGTAGCACCTTTTTGGTGCTATCAGATGTCTAGTTTTACTTCAAGATCATATTGTCTACATTTGATGGGGTTTGAGCACTGCATATGATTCAATTATCTCAGTGATTTCTGCCAAAACAAAAACCAAACCTCTACAAGAAATTTATGCACTGGGTAGACTCGTGAATCCAGACTTGGAAGAAATTCAAGTACAAATTCAGATGGTACATTACCAACAACAAACATAGTTTCTAATATATATGATAAGAAACCTTCTCAAAATAACAATAATCAGACACAAAATCGATGGAATCAAACAATAATTTTCGAGGAGGAAGAAATGGTATCTATGGAAGAGGAGGCAATCATGGTTTCTAATCAAATAACTCAAAGCCTCCATGTTAGATATGCAATAAATTGGTCACACGACCATCAAATGCTATTCTTTACATGATCCCAATTTTCAGAGGCAAATTCTCTCAAATATTCTATCAAATATGCCACGACAACAGTCTTTTAATAGACAAAATCAGTCGGGACAATCACAAATGCAAGCATTTGTAGCTTCAACATCTCAATCAAATGAAAATAATTTTTGGTATCCTAAGGTTACAAATGATCCAACAAATTTATCTTTCAAGAATGAGTACAATGGAGGAGAACAAGTTCATGTTGGCAAGGATAGGTTTAAATATTCTTCACATTGGCCATTCCTTCTTATACCTTCAAATATATCTCTTTATGATAATTCTTGTCCTACTTTTGTCATTAAAAACCCTCTCCATATTCCTCATATTAAAAAGAACCTTCTTAATGTTAGTCAATTCACAAAGACAATAAATGATTTCTTGAATTTCATTCTAATGTCTGTTTTGTGAAAGCTAAGAGCATGTTTGATAGAGAATTTGAAAATAAAGGATTCAATAAAAACATAATTGTATTTCATGTTTTCATATATATGTTTGGTAGCATATTAAAAAACTGGATTCTAATTTAAATGGTTATTTAAAATGTGTTTAATACTATATATTTATAAATCATAAAACTAGTTACCCACTAATTTTTAGTTGACAATAAACTACTATTAATTAATTTATGAATATGATTTATGTTAGAAAAATATATAATTATTATTTTTTACTATTATATAAGTTATAGTATATTACATAATACATATTATATTTTTGTAAGAAAATGAATTGAGTTTATAATATGACATATTGTCTTTCTAAATATCTTTATCTTTATTTGATATCATTCTACATTTTAAAATTTAACATTCAAAATCTAGATACAATGAAAAAATAAAAATGTTGTTGTCAAAATTTGTACTGTTTGGATCGTAGAACTTGAACTCAGTTTTCATAAACAAAATTCGAGTTATCTACGAAACACATATTTGCTAAACTCAATGAATCTAAAAACATATAACAAAATCTGTATTCCCTAAGCATTTTAATTTGGTCTGTGACGTCCCAAATTTTTAGGTAATTTTAAGCTAATTATCTTGAATTATTTTGGATAACTATTTGACTTATAAGGTATAATTGAATTATGTGGAGAGAATAATTCATTCAAAGTCAATGTGATAAAAGTTTTGGAAATAAATTCAATTGATGAAAATTTCAATTTAATTTGAGATCTAGAAGTTGAATTTAATTTGAGCAGTTTGAATTTGATTGATTTAAGAGAAAATGGGATTCAAAGGTGGTGATTTTTGTTTTTAGGAATTAAATAACTTATTTGGGCATTTGGAAAATATAGGATTTGATTGTTGGAAAGTATATTAATTTAGTGGTAATTGTTATGGGAAAAGAAAAGAAAAGAAGAGTGTATATATATATATATATATATGATGGTGTAGGGTTTGTGAGGGGTAGGAATAGGTTTATTTATATATTAAAGGGTTTCTTGAAGTGTGTGCAAGGCTAAAAAAAAAGGAAAAAATCAAATTTTTTTCTTCTTCCTCTCTTACTCACTAGCAGGCCTCCCTTTCTTCTTTCTATGCAGTTTCTTCATCGCCGATCGTCCCTCCACCATCAACTGCACCTCTTGCCTCGCTGTCAACCCCGCCATCATTCTGCTCTTGGCTCCCCTGAGGTGCCGCCGATAACATTGACCTCTGTAGTCGTTGTCAGTGCGTTTCATCCAGCCTGTACAGATGCGCGGCAAGTCCCCTCTCTTCTGGTTTTTGTCCGCCATCGACCAGTGTCGTCTTTCGCCCCTCCCATCCTTCAGTTTCAGTTGGATTTGGGGTTAGGTAAGGTTTGGTTGTTTTTTTTTTAAGTTTGGTTACTCCTTGAAGTTTTGGCCTAAAGGATCAAGTTGTTTTCTATTTAGGAAATTAAAGTTTGGGTTGCAAAGTGGTTGTAGTTGTTGTCCAATAGTGTTAAGGAGTTCATTTGTCAAATGTTGGTTAAGCTTTTATGACATCCCAACTTGTGAAAATTGGAATAATTGTTGTGAATCAAGGTTGTGATGCTTGGCTCTTATCCATGTTTAGTTTGGACTCCTCGGTTGATTTCTAAGATAGTTTTGGATTAAACCATGTGTTGGGTAAGATTGTTCCGTTTAGTTGTTGCATAAAAATCATTTTTGAATTTAAGTGGGAAGACCTAATTTGAATGGATTTATACTCTAGGTTGTAATTCAAGGGCTTGGTGAGAATTGTTGGCTTGGATTGCTATTTAGATTCATTCCCAAGTAGAATACGTACTACTAGTTCACCTACGAACCAACGCCCTAACTACATGATTTATGTTAAGTGTTATGGATACCGTATAAGCATGCAATGGTTGCCTAAACTATCTTGCTAGGCCTCATGAACATAAGGAATATTGGGTATGTTGGGTTTAATGTACTTGTTGGGTATAAATTTGGTCTATGGCTCTATGCATGGATTTTGTATTGTTACTATGATGAACTGAAAAATATGATTAAGTTATAATGTCTATTAATGAATGCATGATGGAATAACAGTGATTGTTATCCTACTTATCGAGTCGTGTACTCTCTATGACTGTGTACCTTCAGGTTCACTAACTATGATTATGACTGGGTGTCCCTCGAGACCACCAACTATGCTTATGATTGTGACCTTCAGGTTCATGACCTATGATTGCTTGCCTACGAGTTCGCTACTTATACTTATGTCTATGCCTATGTTTTGTACACTTGTGCCTATGATAAGAGGATAGCAAATTCACCTAGTGGGCTTGGTAGTGTCTCACTTACTATCTTAATACTCATTCTTTCCTATGATCATTTTTCAGGTAAGGGTAGAGACAGACAGGCGAATGATAAGAAGAATTCGTGATCGTGCCATGGGACCAGTCATCGCTTCCGCATATCATTTTCATGTCTTCTCTTTCTAGGATATAGGTTATGGTTGTCAATTGATAGTCGAACTTATTAAATTATTATTTTTTTTATACTTTCAATTTCATATTAATTTTGAATTTATATTTTAAGGAGGACCCCAGAAACTTATTCTATGTAATTTGATTGAATTAATTTATTCAATTTATTTTATTTAATTTTTAGAAAATAAAAATAAAATATGTTTTATTGCTTAATTCAAAAATTGTTTTACTAGATCTCGCATGCATAGAGTAACGTCCTGTAGGTTAGAAAAGTCAAGCCATTACATGGGAAGTTTGTACAAATGGCTCAAATTGAAGGGCCTAAATGAAATCTGTCCTTCTCCTAGATTTTCAAAGAAATATGGCCTTCTGTTGGCGTCAGCGTCGTGTGAATTTACCGCACTACCTCCAAAAACATTATTCAGAGGCACCCCCACGAGTTTCGCTCTCGACTCTCACTCTCGTTTCTCAGTATCCACTATTGATACTCGGTCTCGATCCATGATGGTCAACCATAGTTGACTTGTTCAACTTATCTGATCACGATCTCGCTCCATGACCCTCAACTCTCGCTCTCGATCTGAACTAAATGTTTCTAGGTAATTAATGTGCATTGCACGTTAATCAAACTAACAGTGAACATGCTTCGTTTCAAATCAATTTGAGTAAATTAAGTTAATTCTTCATCAAGTTTCATTTGTGTGCATTTTCCCTTTCAAAAACCAAACAAAGCAAAGTAAAGAGAAAACCTCACAAATCTCAATATCTCGTGGAAAACCCATATATGTTTTATATAGCTAAGCAGCTACAAACACCTAATAGATGTTTTAGTCAATCAACTTCATACTCCAAGTAAGTAATCCATGGACTTCAAAAAAAATTTCTTCTTTTACATCATTGTATTATCACGAAACTGTCGGGTGACGCCTGGCATGATCACGAAAGAGTAGCAGGAGAGTGACACGAGGTAGAGATAGAGAATGTTTAACAACTTAGAGCAAGAGACGAGAGTACACGATGTGAGAGAGTAGGACATGTGGTGAGACTCGAGAGCAAGAAAAGATAATTGAACTATTTCATAACAAGAATCTAAAGATGTAGCGAGAAGCGAGAACGTAGCGAGAAGCGAGAATCGATTCATGCAGCGAGAAGGGGGACCTATAATAGGGAAGCGAGAGCGAGAGTTTGTTGTGAGGAGCGAGAGCCATTAATTGAGATTTTAACAGAAACCAATGTTTTGTAACTGGCTTTTCTTGTTTTCTATTTTGAAGGATGGATGGGAAGCAATTGTTCATTCGACATGGTGGGACATGGGATGACAGCAAACAGGTTATGACTAAGGTGTTTTAAAGGACATCATTGTGCCACTAACATTGACATACCAAGAACTAAAGGACCGGGTATATGGAATAGCAAGGGTTGATTCATCAAAATTTGACATTGTAATTAGGGTTCAGTATAAGTTGGACTCGTATGGACTTGCTGCCTAACTGATAATGACGACATTAGATTTCTGTTGGTAGAGGTGGATCGGAATAGACCTCAAATTTTTGTTAGTATCGAGAGAAACCATCATACAGAACATCAGACTGAACTCGGACAAAACAACACATTATTGGTGAGTCTGACATTTTCCCTCCTATGGTATCCATGGGAAATGACGTCACTAATGCATAGGATGAGAGAGATGTTTCACAACATCATTGTGGCCAAAATAGGGTTCGTAATTCTCAAGTGGATGCAGCCACGGTTGATGATCTAACTTTCAATGGTAGAGGTGAGTGGGATGGGAATTTTCATGAGGATGTTGGGTGTGATCCTCTTGTAAATGAGTCCATGCCTGGTATAGTGTTTGATAAAGGTCTGACACCAATTGTGCCTCTTGTGTCTAATTCGTCGATAGAAACTCCAATTCTGCATAATGACTTTGGTCACCTTGTTGGAAATGTGCCTAGGATGGTTGATATATCTGTTGGGTGTGGTACTTTAGGGGCTGGTCCATTTGTCATGCAGCCACATTCCTCGTCTAGTCTGAACGTGGAGGTAGGGAAAATCTTATTCTCCACGGATGATGTGAAGATGAGATTGTCCATATTAGTTATCAAGGAAAATTTTAAGATGTGGGTTTGGAAGTCAAATAAGAAACTATATAGTGTGAGGTGAATACACAAGACGTGTAAATGGGTAGTACGGGCGGTGAAGATGGAAGGATGTGACATCTTCAAGATTACAAAATATAATGTTGTACACACACCATTGAAGTTCTGAACCATGATCAACGTCAAGCTAGTGCATTTGTAGTTAGTCAATTGATAAAGGACAAGTTTGGTGTAGGTCGTGTTGAGAAACCTTGCAACATATTTGAGGATCTACCTCAAGAGTATGGAGTTAATATAAGTTATGATAAGGTGTGACGTGCGAGAGAAATTGATTTCGGGCTTGCTAGGGCGACTCTTAAGGAATTGTATGCTCTTTTGCATGTTGATGGTGAAGCCTTAAAGATTGAAAACCTCAGTACGTATTTTGAGATTGAACTTGAGGGTGGCCAGCACTTTAAGTACTTGTTCACGACATTAGGTCTTGCATAAGAGGGTTTAAGAATATTCGTCCAATTATTATTGTAAACAGTGCTCATCTTAGGGGTAAGTACTAGGGCACGATGTTGGTGGCTATTATTGTGGACGGTAATAATCAATTGAACCCATTGTCATATGCTAACGTAGACACCGAGACTAATGCCTCATGGATGGTTTAATACAGGTTCAAGTGCCACTATATAATTGACATACAAAATGTTAGTGCATTATTTAAAATAAATTCATAGTTTGGTAGTATGGGTACGTACGGTATATGCCTCTAGAAATATGGTGAACTGAAGAATGTATAACTTTGGACGTGTAATGAACTTCCTCCTTAAGAAGTCCAATATGCTTTCGAGCACCTGCAATATTATATTTGGTTACAAATAATTATTGGTAACGATTATTATCAAACAATATAGAGTTATGAGTTACTTACTTTGGTGTACCCACTAGTTGTCTTTAACCAACTCACAGAAAACCTCTTGGGTGGTCATCTTCGGCCGTAATAGTGCACCCGTACTCGGTACATGTGGACTGACATTATCAGCCATCACCCATTCCATGAATGCATTTAGAACATCTTAGGGCATGGGATGTGTCGGATCGTAGACCACCCTACTCGGAGTCATATACTTCTTCGCCCTATTTGCATCTAGTGGAGAGGTATATGGTATGACTTCTCTCCATTTCAGGGTTGTACATCAAGATGTCTCTTGTTTTACTGGCACCTTCAACTTCATCTTCAACTTCGCCTTTAGTGGAGGAATGTGACGGATCTCTATGTCATGCTCCTTACTATTAGATGGTGTCTCTATGGCGGTGGAAGGATCGAGAATGGCCACTGGGATCGGCTCAACGGAGGTAGTGGTGGCCAGATCGAGATCGGTGGTGGTCAAATCAATGTCTACGGTGATGAGATTAGTGATGGTGGTGGTGGTGGTGGTGGTAATAGGATTGGGATGGATAGTAGTGGTGATGTTGATCTCACCAGTGGTGGTCTCGAGCTCGGGATGGGTGATGGTCTTGAGATGGGTGGTGGTCTCAGGGTCAGGATGGGTAGTAGCGGGCTCAATATGGGTGGTGGTCTTAGGCTCAATATAGGTGGTCTTAGGCTCGAGATCAGGATGTGTGGTGGTCTGGGGCTCGGTGGGAGTATCAAGATGGGTGGTAGTGGTCTCGGTATGGATGGTGATCTTGGACTTGGTGGGTGTATGGGATGAGTGGTAGTGGTCTTGGTATGGATGGTGGTCTTGGGTTAAATAGAGGTATGGGGATGGGTGGTAGTGGTCTCGATATAGGTGGTGAGATCAGGAAAGTCGTACACAAATTCAAATATTATAATAATTGCTTTAAATTTAAAAAAATTAATTAAGACATTTAATTTTTTTTTTAAATTCATACCTAACATAGTGATCTCAGTAGTGTTGTGATGGTCTGCAAAACTAGGATTTGACCTCATCCAAGTTAGACCTCACCGCGTCTACCTTCGCCTCCACTTTTGCAACCCGATCATCGAGTGAAATGTGGCCATGCCCACCACTCTCAACCCTCCTCCTCTTAAATACCACTAGAGGGTCAATGAGGCACTCCTCATGATGATTTGGAGTGACAAAGTGCTCTTTGTCATTGTCGCCATATGTCTCCTATGCAACAGTGAGGCTTGAACTAGGGACTCTATCCTCCTCTGGCCGGTCCACATACGTAGCTCATTTTGCAACTGATGTGTCTCGATACTGCCTCTCATGCATCTGATAGTGCGAGGATTGTGGTGATAACCGTCTACATCAGGAACAGGGAATGCACCGTTAAGGGTAAACCAATTCAAACTACATACTACAAAATATACGTGTAAGAAGTTTATAACTCATTGTAGGGGAGTTAAAAACATCCCTCTGCAGTGTTCGGTTGAGGAGCAAGTATGTACATGCCCACCATAGAAAACGGGGCACCGCATTCTCGTTTAGCCAAATCGTAGTTGTACCAGTAATCGTAGATATGGTCTCGTATGCCCATACCTAACAACATTTAAAAAGTTAGTTCAAAGATAAAGATGTACTACACAACAGTAAATTATTCAAATTGTCATTACTTGGAACGCGTGAGGAAAGCCAGATAGATTATACTTAACCAAGTATTTTTGGTTGGCACAAGTCTTCTACTTATGTGAAAAAACCTTGTCCCTCAAGGCCTTTTGAAGGCCACTAAAGGTCCACTCCCATATAATCTCCCCTTAGTTTCGACTGTTGAAGAAGTCCAAGTCATCCACATCATCGAGCAACGACTTGTCTATGTTGCTCTTCGTCTTGTCTTTTCCACTCAACCTAAGCTCATACATGTATACAAGACTGACCTTCACCGCATCTAGGTCAGTCTCAAACTATATCCCCTTGTAATGCTCCTCAAAGGCAGTTAGGTGGATCTCCACCCCATGCAGGTTGTGGAAATATTCCATCCTAAGTGCACCGATCATTGCAACAGTGCGAGGAACTACCACTGGTGACCTCCAAAGTCTAGTGACTAGTAGAAATTCGTCCTTGGAGAACTTTATTGTATGTCCATTGAGGTCAAAGTACATGGACTCAACATTACGGTTCTGAACGTGTAGCTCCCTTAGCAAAATGTGCTAGACTAATAGACTGTTGAACACTATGTCCATGTCCATGAACCTCCCAAACACAGTCCTCCGAAACATATCTAGTTGATGTTAGCTTCTCTTTGATAAGCCGGTTCACAACTCCAATATGTGATGACAAGTTGAAAAGTGTTTGAAAAGTGCTTTTTCATTCTTTTAAATTAAAGGAGTTTATATTAGATTTCACTTGTTTGTTAGTGGTTTTCAGGTCAATATAAAGAAAACAAGAATCGAAAGCCAAAAGAACTAAACCGAGCCAAAATCAAGTGAAAAAAAGGAAAGAATCACAAAATTGCCAAAAATTGGGCAGTGCCGCATCGCTAGCTCGGCGTTACCACTACGTTTTTTCCCGAGAGCATTAGTCAAGCATATCGCAGCAACGCTGGCGCGACATTGCGGCTCGACGCCGAAGGTAGGATTTAATGACGCACAGGATAGCAATGCCATTTTACAGTGCAGCGGTGCCACCATTTTATGTCGGTCAACACAGTGGCACCATTGACTAGCTGCAGCGCCAGCTTTCCTTATTTGAAAAATCAACAATTTTGAAAAGAATTTTGGGTTGTCAACTCTATAAATTGGAGGGTTTCTAGCAACCCTAAATAGAAAAACAATAAGAGAAAGAGAAAAATTAGAGAAAACACACTATAGAGTCTTAAAGAGTGTGTTGGCTGCAAGGAAGAGAGAAAGGAGTTTGAGAGAGAGTTTGGTGCCGTTCAAATTCCCGATGTGAAGACTAAAGACATCTTAGCGATTCCTCCTCAATCAAGAGCTTCTTTACAGTAGAGTTGTTCTTTCTTTACACTCTTTCTATGCTGAAATTGGTTTTGAACATGTTGCCTAAAGCTATGAGTGGCTAAACTCTTTAGTTTTAGGGTATTGATGAATTATTTACAAAGTTATGTTGAAATTGTAGACGCTTCATGGTTTTGTTGTAATGAAGATACTTTTCATTGTTATTGTGCTTAATTCTTGTTGATTGGTCATCCTTGAATGTTAGATTAGATGTATGGTTGAGATAATTGTATGTCTAATTGGATCTATAACAATGAATTGTTGTTAATCTATCATGCAAATGTTGGGTTGTATGTCCTAAAAACTTTTAGTTTTGTAAATAAATGAATTTTAGTACATATGAAGTTATTCAAGTAAATTAATTATTTATTAACTCTAAATTCAATTAAACTACAAACCCTTGGCTATTGTTATGAGTACTTGGATTTATGTGGAGACATAAACAGGATCAAGTTCGAGTAAGCAGCCTAAATAAGTTTATAGTACATGGATCAAGCTGGGTACCTCTTCCTTGAGACACTATTGAATACGGCCTGCTTAATGATTGTTACAAATGTTGTAAGGTGTCATAAATGAAATGATCCTGATTTGTTCATGTAGAGACATGTGAGCGGGGGTATTTTACGTAATAAGATTGTGTAAGACTGACCCTGAAATAACAATTGTTATGTATTAACATCGTTTACGATTAACACTGATTAATTTCACTTATCAATGACTTAGATAACTTGATTTGAATCTTAAGCTATCTATGAACTCATGTTCATTCAGAATTATCCCTTTATTTGCATAGGTGAAAGTAAGCTCAATAGCGCTGCTAAACAGCAAATAGTTAGGTTAACAATGAAAGTTGCTAAAGAATACTCTTCATGCCATGTAACTTATATTGGTTTCAAGATATTAGTAATCAATTAGGTTGGATGAGAAAAGGTTGTTTTTGATAGAAAATAACTTCGATTTATGTTTCTAGACTTAAGCATATGAATTGCAATAAAATCCATGAACCTTAGAATGTTGCATAATGCATTAAATAAGGATACAATATCCTAGAACTCTCTTTAACTCTTGTGTTTCTTATTTACTTGCTTTCCTTTTTAGTTTTTCCTAAATCACAACTTGAATTCAAATCCTCAAATAAAATTGATTTCATTCTAGAATAGCTAAGTAACTTAAACCTTCACAATTAGATCCTCAGTAGAACGATATTCGGACTTAACCGTCTTATATTATAACTTAACCCGTACACTTGCGGTAACACGGAAAGTGCGTATCATAAACTAGTAGCTTGGGCAAGAAAACGATCTTCAGTAACAATCTTGAAGTTGGCCATCTACAAGTGTAAGCAAAAAGACATAATCTGATAAAAGAAAAGAAACATATATCTAAAAAAAAACATTATGTACAACTCTCGATAAGGACTCTCACTCTCGACTCTCGGCCCTCTCAACCGTCTCGACTCTTGACTTACTTGACTATTGATTTACTCAAACTATCGGCTCTTAGTACTCTTAACTTTTGGTCTATCTGCAACCCTAGATCTTGATACACACATCAGTACACTCGACTCTCAGCTCTTGACCATCCATCAAGAGCACCCCACAACCATCTACAACGCTTGCGCCTCATATGAACTGGATATCGTCTTCTATAGTCTCAAAAATACTCTTGTCTCCTACCCTTGATCTTGATGCATTCTCTCGTGCCTTAGTCCCCTTCGTCTCATAAACCCTACTCTATTGTACAATTCGGGCACTTCTACAAACCCCAACACCAGCACATGCAGCAAAAAACCAAGCAAAATGCAAATGAAAGCAAACGAATCGAAACCCAGACCGAAACGCAAACGAACGCGAAATAAAGCATACCTTTGGAGATAAACGACAACTAATGGTCTGAAGTTGTGAGAGAAAGGTGTGACGATCGTTGGAGAGTCATGGTAGGTGTTTGTTAGTAGGTCGACAATTAGTGAGACCAGTGAGAATCGAGAGAGATGGAGAACTGTAGGGTCGGCAGAGAGAAGTTATATGGTACCCCACTTTTCAAATCTGTTATAACAATTGAGTGCTAGATTATGAGAACCAAGAGCGAGTGTTAAGAGTCGAGGATCGAGAGCAATATCGTCTAGAAGGTCAACTATGGTTGACCATCTTGGATCGAGACTGAGTTTCGGTAGTGGATACTGAGAGATGAGAGTGGAACTCGTGGGGTGCCTCTGAATAACGTTTTTGGGGGCAACGCGATAAACT
This sequence comes from Citrullus colocynthis, assembly GCA_031780015.1. Lineage (NCBI taxonomy): Eukaryota > Viridiplantae > Streptophyta > Magnoliopsida > Cucurbitales > Cucurbitaceae > Citrullus > Citrullus colocynthis. The sequence goes on from QLSR01000254.1 coordinate 29,984, forward strand.
CACACAACATTGAAGCCAATAGAAGGTTGTATTTCATTGAAAATTTGGGAGAAGGCCAAATTTCATTTGGGCCCTTCAATTTGGGCCATCCGTACAAATTTCCCTCGTTACATAGTCACTGATCATTACATAGTCACCGAATGTAACGAACCTAAACGATTGGTTCATGTGGTCTGTGTAGAGTTTAGTATCGATTCATCCAGACCGATTTCACAACCGCGAGGTAGGGGAAAGGGTCTCTCAGTCTTAGCAACGAGCAATCTCACTGCATTTTCAGCTCTCTCTCTCACTTTGATTTCTGCTTAAATTCAATTCACTGAACGAATATATATATATCTCTCAGCCACATAAGAACAACATTTCTCCAATTTTTCCCTGATGCAATTTTAAAGAATGGTTCCAAATTTGCTGGTCTCTGATGTGCAAATTTCACAAGTGTACGGGTCAAATTATAATATAGTTAAAATGGCTTGAAATACCAAGTATCGTCCTTAGGGAACTAATTTTTTATTATTATTTTAGCTATTCAAAGATCTTTCCAATTTTATTTAAGGGACCAAAATGTAATGTCACTTAAGCTAAACTAATATAAGAGAGCAAATAAAAGTGATCAAGATATGGAAATTATCAACTAAGAGTCATTTTAGTGAATAGATTTCATCAAAGGTAATGTTGAATACAGTTGCTTGACTCTTGAAGTACTTAACACCACACTTAGATCTAGAAGTCTTTTATCTGGATTGAATCTTTCAAAAGCAATTTTTTTTTTTTACTTAAACCCTAATTACTAATTTCTTGAAACTAGGTGATTAAGCAAAGCATTAAGAACCTTCATCAACAATCTGTACTGTTATCCAACTACGTTCCGTGTTTTTAAACAATAGTCTAACATGCATGATCTAATTTAACCATACTTTGTCAAGCAAGATTTAAAACATAGAATCATTCAAATGTTGATCAATCATTCAAAAGCATTAAAAACAACCATGCTAGAAAGCATAAATGCAAATTAACATTCAAGAAGTGTTCAACAATTTAAACCTAAGAATTCATCTACCCCTAAAACCCTAAAAGTATGAGAAATTTAACCTAACATGGTTTCCATAAACAAAACCCACATTAGAACAACAAAATACAACAAATAAACCAAGAATAAAGAAAGGAAGAAAAGTTATCCAGCTTCCAAGCTCATCTCCGAGATGGATTTGGCCTTCCAACGATCCTCGAACCTTTCGGCATCATGGAATCTCTATATCTTGCACTAAACTCTCACTCTTGGTCTCTAATTCTCAAAATCTTGATGTGTTTTCGTGTGCCTCCCTTGTGTCTCTCCCTTGTGTGTTTCTCATCGTGTAGGGTTACTGAAAACCCCTCAACTTATAGAAGAGTCCACCCAAAATATTTTCTAAATTTGCAAAATCTTCAAAAAAAAAAAAAAAAAAAAAAAGAAAACTAGAGAGTTGCAGTGACGCTATCCATCATAATAGGGGCAGCATAGAGACGCTCGCAGGTAGCGTCGCAACGTTGTCCGTCATCAAAGCTTGCCTCAAACGCAGTGTTGCGATGCTAACCTTCAGTGATGCGATGCTCACACAACCTCCAAAATTTTATGCTCTCAGGTCGAGAACGCCGAAGGTAGCACAGCGACGCTCTCGGCTGCGCTGCCTTGTTTCTAGGATTTTTCCATATTTTTTTTTCATTTCTCACTCGGTTTTGGCTCAATTTGGTTTATTTGGCCTTTAACACTTAATTTCTTTATAATTACCTGAAAACCACTAGCAACCCATTAAATCCAATAAAAGCATCCTAAATCAAATACAAGAAAAACATTTTTAGGTGCTTTTCAGTCTCTTATTTTGATTAGATACATTTCATGAGTCCTAAACCTCAAGTCAGGCTTCTCTCATTCCTTCTTTATTTTTCTTGATATTGTCATATTGTTTTTCGCTGTTTTCCTCCTGTTTCTGGGCTATTTTTGTTCTCTGGTTTGGATCCTGTACCTTACCTTCGTTAAAGACCCATTTTTGTTGATTGGGTGAGAAATTGAAACTCAAGTACGCTGTCCCTTTTTGGGCTTGTTTCTTTCTTTATTTTATTTTATTTTATTTTATTTTTTTGGAATTTGGTGTTTATGTTATTGGCTTATTCTGTTTTAGAAATTGGCGTTCATGAATGTGATGCACATGCTGAATTGATATAGCGTCTTATTAAAAATTGGCGATTAATGAAATTCGATATGCTGTTATAGTTCTTTTTATGAAAATATAGATTCATGAACTGTAAGTGAATTTTGTTTTAACATTATTTAGGGCTTAAACTAGTAGCTGTTGAAATATGTCAACACATTTCAACACATTTCTCAACAGATTTTCTTGTTAGTTTCAGTGGAAGCTCTCAACTTCTTACATCTGGGCAATTTCAATACATGAGGTTGTATCCATTTGGAATCTTTTGAGTTTCTGTCGATCAAAACAAACCACTTCCCATCTTTACTTTAGTTTTGTCAATCAGGAAGTTGAATGTACCAAAGAAAATTTGTTTCCATATGCCGTGTATGTTCAACTTCCTGTAAGCTAGGATCCACAAGAAAATTTGTTTAGTAGTTTGGCTTTCCAAACTGATTTTGTGGATCCTAGCTTACAGGAAGTTGAACATACACGACATATGGCAAAAAAGGATGTCTGGCACCTGCTGATTAAGCCCTAAATGATGTGTCCTCTGAAAGAAGAATGTGAAGATCAAAGACGCATCTTTTTCTCCCCCAACCCCTAATTGAATCATGCTCAAAACACCTTTTAAACACTAACCAAATCAATGGCATTTTCCAAAGAACTGCTCAGAGGTTGTTTTCAGCTATTGATTGGTGTTGCTTTCTAAGGCCTTGAGGAAACTGTTTGGACAATTGCAGTTCTTTGGAGGCTGTGATATGAGACAAATAAGAGAATTTTTTAAGGTGAGGAGATTACTTGCCAATTTACCTGCAACATTCCCCATTTCACTTTCAGGTGAGATAATTCTTCAGTGTTTGAATTCTTGGGTTGTTTATGCATGTTCACCTATTTATTTACTCATAGTTAGTATTCTTTTTAATGATATTTTGGGCTCAATTCTGACTTAGGATAGAAAAGGAAAAGAATTTGGGTTTAAGTTAAAAGTCCAAGTCAGTTAGGGTTTACCTTATTAGTTAAGAAAATAAGGAAAATTGTATAGTAGGGCCAAAATAAAAGGTCAATTTTGAAAAATATCCGAAAAACAAAATTCTTTGAATTATGGCTACACGTAGAAAAAATAAGTTTAATATTTTCTCCATTTTTGCCATATGATTATCGATAAGTATAATTTTAAGTTGCATACTATTTTAGGATGTAATTGAACTATACAATCTTATAACTAATATCTTTCTACTTCAATTTTATATTAAATTTTGAATCGCTATCCTAGATTTGTTTTATTCTTTAGATAGATTCAAATAGGTTTTCATATATATATTTTCTATTTTACAATTTCTTTCTTGATTTTACTTTTTTTGGTACTATATCTCTCCTTGAGATTCAATGAAGTTAAATTTTCCTCAATAACGACCATTCGTTATCCTCTAGTCTTTGGAAGCTCTTGTACCAAGTTCCTTTAGTTTTTGCAAGCTTTTAAACCAAATTGGGAGGGTAAGTCAAAATAGAGACAACAATCCACAGATCAAAGCTATGTTCATGGACTTAAACTCAAAATGAGGGGATGAATCAAATTGAAGTTCAATGTGCAAATGGATGAGTTCAAGGGGTTCGAGGTTATGTTCCATATGACACATCTACTAAAATAAAAGTACAAGATATTTATGTGGTTTAATTGATGACAATTTTAGTCATTTTTAATAAAAAGTATTTGCATGGCTCAGTACAAGGTACATATTTAGAAGGCTCACTTTAGGTTTTTTTCAGCTATATTTTTTTAGTTGTTACTGGGTATCTAATGAAGATTCAAATTGTCCTTGGTAGAGAAGGTATTTCGTGTTGCTAAAAGTTATAAAATTTTAGCTTGTTTTAGTACAAGGTATGTGTGGCAAACAAACAAACAAATAAATAAATAAAAGAAAAAGAAAAAGGAAATTCTAGCTTTTTTTCAAATAGAAGATATATGTGGATATTAATTGAGGAAGATTTTTAACTCGTTTTAATACAAAGTATTTGTTCTAGTGTTTTAAATGTTAAGTGATTTTCAATGAAACGATGTTATGGATATGAAGTAAGAAATTGAGAATATAAAATATTCAAATAATAGAGATCAAAAAACACATACCCTCTTTACAGTTGCGGAAACAAGATGATTAATGAAGTAGAGAGGGTTTGTTCATTGACAAAGAACCGGGTAAGTGAATATGTGCCTTGATTTTATATGTTGCCCTAGTGAATAGGATAAGATGTTTGTAAGGAAAAATATATTAACATGGTTATGATAGAGAATTTTAAATTAGATCTTCTTCACATACATAGGATCTTTGCATCCCAAGTTAGATTATACTTCTTTTGCCACATACATTTTAGATTTTGAAAAATTTACATTATTTATGAATTTCATGTCAAGTGATATAGTTTTTTAATCGATTGTTAATAACAAATTTTTTTCTTGATTTTAGGAGTTACTTTTATAATTTTTTTCCTTCAAAAGTTTACTCAAATGAACGTCTAAGGATTCCTAGATTTAAGCAATTAGTTTGTTTTTATTTGAATTTTAAATGGGTTAGGATTTTGTATAATTTTAGTATTTCATTTAAATATTATGCTAAAGGACATTTTTGACATTTTTGACATTTGATTAATCCTATTAAAAATTCTTAAAAGAAAGATCTTTTGGCCATTTATTTATAATTACAATGGGTGGCAACATGAAAATATGGTTTTGCAAGCATGTTTTCAAGGTTTCAAACTTTGCATATGTATCAAAATATTTAGTTTTGATATTTTGTTTATTTGTTATTCCAAAATCACTCCTACAACAATTTTAGCATTCTTCTTTTTTTGCTCTCTTGTATTTTAGTCGTTTAAAGAAATTTTTAAAAGAATAATTGAAATTACTCGAGAGAAGAAACGTTTTTACTTCCTTAAAATTATGAATGGCTTCCATTTCTACTTTCTTTTGTTTTTTCCATGTTCCTTTTTCATTCTTTCTTTTTTAAACTGTTTTTAAAGAAAATTTTTCTCCTAAAAATAAAAACTTAAATTTGAGTTTCTTTTTTTAAATTCACCATATTTTCTTCAATCCATTTGAATTTTTGTCCTGCAGCAAAAATTTTAACCTTTTTTTTTCTTTTTCTTTTTTAATATAGATAGCAATAAAAAATTACTTAATGTTAAATAACAATTAGATATATATAGTATCAAATAAAATGAAATTTATAGAAAGAGAAAAGTGGTGACCATCGACACATGGTGTGTAGGAGGGAAGAAGTAGTTTATTTATTTTTTAATCCAAGTGTATCATTAAAAAAAAATCAACTTAGAGAAGTGCATCATTATCAAGTTTATCTATATCAATCAAGTGTATCAGCATTATATCTTTTAACTATATCAACATTATAAAAGAGCGCATCATTATCAAGTTTGTCAGCCGTCTATCAACCAAGTGTTGTATCAAGTTTATTGATAGTATAAATGAATGAATGATTGACAAATTTATTAGCAGTTTATCGGTCAAGTAGTGTATCAAGTGTATCAGGGATATCAAATATATATCAGGAGGAAGGCTATTGCTTTTGAAGAAGAAATTCAAGTCTTTTATTTCTTTTTTTTCCCCTTAATTCTAAGTGTATCATTTTGATTCAAGTGTATCAAGGGGTATCAAACGTATTAAGTGTACATCTCAAACGTATCAGGTGTACTAGATGATGTATTAAGTGTTTCTATCAGGTGTATATGTATGATCAAGTGTATATTTAGTATCGACTGTATCCGTACATTTTTTATATTTTACGTTTTAAATCGTGGGTTGAATTTATTTTTTTTCTATTTTTTAAAACTAAAATATTTAGATTATAGGCGTAATATTAAAAACTTATTTTTTCGGTTTTGCAACTAGCTCTTTATTCAAAGAAACTGCGTGATGACCATGTTTGAAAATGCATATGATATTTAAATTTGGTAATTTATGTGGCCCCAATAATAAAATATTATTATTTTTCTTTTCCCTCTTTCCTTTTCTTCTTCCTCTCGCACGCGTAGCCGACCGAACCACCCGATTCACCGATCCTCGCAGCCGTCACCGCCGTGAGATCGCCAGCCGCCGTCCGTTCAGGTGAGTTGCAGCCCGATCTCTCTCTCTGTCTCTCTCTCTCTTCTGCGCATCTCTCTCTCTAACTCCCTTGCTCGTGTCTCTCTCGGTTGGTCTCCTCTGTCCAGGTCGTGTTCGTGCCGGCATCGAGTGCACTGTAGCCGCAAACCGCCGCCGAAGCTGTCGTGGGTTCGCCGGGAAAGTCGGCCAGCAGCACGCGAGGTGAATTTTGGGGTTTTTCGGTGGGTTGCGTGTTCCGATCTAGTTTCGTGGGGCATTGGTTGATCTCTAATTGGTTTACATTTTAGGCTGGAATCGAGTTTAAAACGGAGGGCAGCGACTGTTTGGGTGGTCCGTAGCCTCGTTTTGGTAAGTTGGTGGGCATTGGGGTTCTTTCATACTTCGTTGGGTTGCTGGAATTTGTGGAACTTGTCCCTAAAAATTTTTGTTAGGTTCTTGCCCACATTTGGAGGTTACAAGACAGCTTTAGTTACAGTTTGGGTGTTAAAACGAGACCCTTTTCGGTTGGTGGGTTTTGGACGTTTTGGGTTTCCTCTCGAGGTAAGCGGGTTTTTGACGACAAATAGGAACCCTGGTAGTGCATGTGGTGTATATGGTCTCGTCTTGGTGTACCTTTTTCGAATAATTGTGGTGTTATTACAGTTTGTGGTTGTTTACTGTGGAAGTATCATGTGCATTGTTGGTCTTATTGACGAGTCTTAGGGACACGCAAATGTGCATGACACATGCATTGAGCTATGGCATACATGCTCTAATCTTTGTGATAATAGGTGCACAGGACTTCGTGTCGTATCTATCTAGCTGCAATGAGTGATGTCACCAATCTTTGTGATTGGTGTGTGTGACCTCGTACCAAAACCTATAGGTTATTGTGGTAGCTTAAGTGTTGACTATTGTTGGTCTAGGCGACAATTCTGTGTGACGCGAGTAGCTCAACACCTAAGGCTCCATGTTGTTGTGTGAGTAAACGCTATACACATTTGTTGGCCTGTATGACACATGCGTTTATGGCGGGGTGACTTCTTGAGTATTTAAATGTACTCACCCTGTTTTCTTTTTCTTTCTTAGGTAAGGGCAAGAACGTACAAGGTGGCTGATAGGACTCTACTATGTGAGTTGGGAAATTCCTAAATAGACGCCCGCATCAAGTTTTGCTTTATTTTATTTTATGTTATTTTTTATTTATTTGGAGTAGCTGATCTAGAACTGAATTACAGGCAAGTGGGAGGACATTTCATGACATGTTCAAGTGTTTATTTATTCATTTAATTTTTTATTTAATCTAAACATTTACTTAAATTGTTTTGGATTTAAATTTATGTTTGATTTAAATTTTGTTTTAGGGATCCCAAACAAAATTTTGGTATTTTCCGTCCTTATTTTCTTCCATTTAATAAAGTCATCGCATAGTGATGGCCTTGTTCATGTTTGGGTAGGGTTTGGGCTGTTAGCTTGTTGCACTACCCTTTAAAGGGGAGTAGACTACACCAGAGGCTTTTTGGGATCTAGTCAAAATATTCACTTCTACTTGGTGTTCCATCTCAAAAGTTGTTTGTAACTACACTTTCTCTCTCATATATGCTAACTAGGAAACTTTTTTCGTTATCCCTTTGGCTTGGTAGAGGTCTCTCATCTCCATCCTTTTGTACTCCCTTTTTTGATAATGAAAGTATTGTTTCTTATTTTAAATAGTAACAATAATGAAAGAGGAAATATTACAAAAGGATTTGTGGATCGCACTCCAATTATAAGTTGTATACCATACATGTTTGTAAAAGTTATTTAAAGAGTTGAACTTGTAATGTGAAGGCAAACTTTTTGTTACAACCTTTCAGTCGTTAGTGATTTTATGATTATTATTGTTATTTAATAATCTGTGTTTGTATGATTGGCCTTCTGGAGATTGTGAATGGAATATGCTTACATTGGAACGACTTGCTCTCCATAGTAGAAAAAAGAAGTATTCTTTTAATATAATCAAGCCCTGTCTGTGTTTATGAAGCATGGTTCTTTAGCGCTATGCTTGATATGCCTCTTTATCTTTATTTTTATTATTCTAAACTCTTTATTTGGCTCTGAACCAGCTTATAGAAATGCTGGCTAAAATGGCTGGTGGAGGAATGATCTGGCAGTTACTAAGGAGGAAGCTTAAAAGCCAATCTACTGTAAGAACTTTGCCTCTTTTCTTTCTTTTTCCCCTAGAGAACTCGTTTGTCAAATCAAGCCGCACAGCTTTAATTTTTCATCAAAATTGTGCCTTCTTAATATGTTGAAGATTGTAGATGAAGGTTCCATCTTTCTCATCCCTTATATCAAAGATTGATGATCTTGGATCTGCTTGTTTGATGCAGTCCTTTGGAGCACTTGCTTTTCTTGGAAATGGTGCGTCAGAACATTTGAGCTTTGCAACAGTAGCATCCTGTTATGAGGCTGATCATAGGTTACAGTGTCCAAGTTATATCTGGTCTCCCAATGGTAATCTCAGTTCACACGTTCATGCATTGTAAGTTTTTCCTGGGACTTCGGTTTTCCCTTGATGAAAGATACAGTTCAATGTTGATCACCGTCAAGATAGTTATATTGATTTATTAAACTTGGTGATATTTTGAGGAGTTTTCCTTCTCGCTATGTTAGAATTGATTTGACTTCTTGATAGTGAATCCTTTTCAAACTTACTTGTGCTGTTCACTCTTGATTAGTCTTCTCTTGCCTTTCAAGAACTTATAATATGGAATCCAAGTTATTACTTGATAAAAGTGATGAAAACAAATTTCTAGTATTTCCATATAAGCAGGTGGTCTGAATTGTCGGTGGCAGATTATGTTAATAATGTATCAGTATTCAGTCTTTATTATATATGCCAATTTCAAAGTTTTGTTAAAGAAAACAAAAACAAAATTTTCATTCATACTTGAAAAGCTACAAAGTGAAATAAAATTCCACAGAGCAGAATAACAATCTGGAGTGACAACTGAGAATTCTACAGAAAGCCCTCCCCAATTTACGTGAATTACCTCAATAGAAACTTGTAAAGATAGATGGAATTTTGCTAAGTTGAACACCTCACTCCAATTTTTAGCTTTTCCCCTGACAATTTGGCAAGTCTATTATTTCTATCTGATCAAATATCCTATGAACTATGCTAATAATTCACCCCCTGAAATTCTTATTAAATTTAAAATTGTTCCTTCCCACATACAGTAGACCACATTTATCATTCCAGTTTTATTGGATGTCCCTAAAGGGACTAGTAGACCACGTTTATCTCTAAATCCCAGAGAACTAACATCTTTGGATCTCATATGATACATAAATTTTTGGCTAATCCTCTATGATCCTTAACTTGGGGTATTTTGTCTTTATCGAGTAACTAGAATTATTTGATTACTCATGCTTGCCTAAAGTGTGTTTTTGGATCTATCTCAACTATCACATTGCAGATCAGTTATTGATTTTGTTGGCAGATGCTCACTCTATACCTTTGGGATGCAGGTTGACATCCAACTTTCTGCTGCAATCAACTTATTATTCTAGTCGAACTTGTAATGTTTATAAAAGAGGTTCTGGCTTAGATATATGGGGATTGAAAATGGGACGTGGCTATCGTTCACAGTCATTTCATAAGTCTCGTTGGTTGTCACCTCTTTCTACTCGTTATATTGGAAGGTGTTCTTCCTTGCACCATATTCAACGCAGCTACTCTAAAGCTTCTATTGAACGGAAGTCCAAAAATATGCTTTTATACCTTGTAGCATTGGTATTTGCCATGGTAGGATGTAGTTATGCGGCTGTTCCTCTTTATAGGAGGTTCTGCCAAGCTACTGGTTATGGGGGCACTGTTCAGCGCCGTGAGGTATTTTTCTTTAGTTTTTGTTATTGTGTCAGATTCCTCGTGTCTTTGCTTTTCAATTGAGAAAGGGTTTCCTTTATGTAGAGCGTTGAAGAAAAGATTGCTCGCCATGCTAAAGATGGAACAGTAACTACAAGGTTTAAATTCTCTTTAATATAGTTCTGTTTTGAACCAATGATTGGATTAATTGTGGTTTAATTTTTCAAGTATTTTGTTCCTGCCTAAAGTAATTGTCCTTAAACTTAGTATGATAATTGCATTACTTTTGTTCTCTGTATCTTTTCATGTTTGTGCTAGATTAGATATGCAGTTGCCAGCCCGTTTGGAATTGTAGACTGTGAGGCATTAGATGAAAAAGTTAAGAAGCTGATGGAAATTAAATAAATCGGGATAGTAAATGAAATAAGATTTTCAGTGTGTTTGGGGTAGTAGATTAGATATGCAGTTGCAAGCTGGTTGGAATTGCAGAATGTGAGGCATATAGATGTAAAAGTTAAGAAGCTGATGGAAATTGAAAAAATCGGCGTAATGAAATAAGATTTTGGATACGTTTGGTTTTTACAATTCTCGTTATATTGCAACGTTACTTAATCAATAATACTTCAGACAAGCAAAACAATCGTACTTAAGCACCTTGGTGAACCACACCCCAAAAGCTAGCTATTGAAGTGGGAGAGTCAAGTCACTTAAGTACCACATTGGTCATCCCATTCTAACCAATTTGGGACAAAGGTAACTCATACTACCTTAGTTCCTAATAATACTCCATTCACAGAAAGCCGACGTCTCGACGACTACTCTGACCGTACTTCATTCGGCCAAATCCGATCAGAATCCTCCATCGGTTTCACTCCGGATAGCCAATAACCGGCTTTGACACCATTATTAGGTACTTAAGCACCTTGGAGAACCACACCCCAAAAGCTAACGATTGAGGTGGGAGAACCAAGTAACTTAAGTACAACATTGGTCATCCCATTCTAACCAATGTGGGACGAAGGTAGCTGATACTACCTCGGTTCCTAACCGATTATTATATTTTTTCTATAGAAAATATCCTTGAAGAACAATCGAAGGAACAATTAGATCCACTACAATGGTCAGATAGAATAATTACCTATCAAAAGTAAACATAGTCACAAGGAGAGGATCTTGCCTTTTCTTAGTGAGCATTGCCAACCTACTAAAATGTTGCAAGAATGAATGATTGAAAGATTTATGTATCCACAAAATATATAATTGGACAACGTGCTGGAGAAGGTTATTCTTGCTTGCATCTATAAATGGACATACACTTAGTCAACCTTCTAAGGTTCTCCAACGATGAGATTCCTTCTCTTCCCTCTTTCTTGTTGTTGCAGTGCTGTGGGTTAATTATTGAACAGGCAAGCACTCCAATTATAGAAGATTGTGTCATTGGCAAAGACCAAAATTTTGTCAATCATCTTCAATCATGTTGACCCTGACTTGTTTGAGGTTATCTCACTCTTCAAGAGAGAGCTTTGAGTCTTAAAGTTAACTTGAGTAGGTAGGTTGGTGGTGTTTGCTATTGATTGGTTCAACAATCGAAGGTATTCGAGGGAGTTTTTCTTATTACATTGGTTCTTTGCCGCTCAAAATTCCCTGCCTTTTTCCTAGGAGGCAATTGTAAGAGTGGATGTATTGATACTGGTTTTAGAGAGAATTTGTTGGGTTTTAAAGCTTGAAAAACTCGAGGATTTGTTGTGAGAAGGCTAAGATGGATGATAGGTGTTCTAGAATGAGATGAAGCCTTAAGAGAGTCGGATCTACCACAGTTTAATATACTCGATCTAGAAGAATGGATTTATCTGGAAGAAAGATATACATGGACTTTTACCTGTTACAAAAAGATGATTTACTAAATCACTTTTACTTGGAAAGTCCTAACCAGACTTGTTGCTGTATCTAGGCTTCAAAGCTTGTTGGTTCTTAAAAAATTCTAATATATAAAAAAACACCTGTATCTAGGCTTCAAAGCTTGTTGGTTCTTAAAAAATTCTAATATAAAAAAAAAACCCTTGAACAGTCCATCAAAGTGCAAATAGCTGTACTTCACTGCTCACACTTATCAATGATTTCTCATCATCATTGAAAGAAGGAAAAACTTCTTTAGGAGAAGGGGGGTTGGATACCTGTTTTAGAAACTGAAGATCTATTTAGGGAGGGAGATAATAAGTTGCTCAAAGAACTTGTTAGGATTCGAAGATCAATGAAGCTTAGAAGTGACTGAATGAGTTTTGAATATGGTTAATTGATATAATTTTAATTCCTCTATTGCAATCTTGGTGAATACTTTTTGGTGCAGTGAACAGCATGCTACATTTGGTGGGTTTTCAAACCTTAAGAAACTCTTTTGTAACATGATACGATGACTAATGATTGGAACGCTTTGATGGTTTAGTTTGTGTGGGAGGGGTTTCCTCAACCGGTCCCTAGGTGGTTGGCCTTTCTTTTGTGTTTTACATTACATTTACATGTTTCTTACAAAAATATGAAAAGAAAGTTCAGTTTTTCTATGCCTGAGATATTTTTCATTTGTTACTAGGGATATTGTTGTGCAGTTTAATGCTGACGTAGCTGATGGAATGCCTTGGAAGTTTATTCCAACACAGAGAGAGGTGTTTCCTTTTGCAAATGCATGTTTCACACACACACATATTCTGCACAAGAACGTTTTAATCTTGATACTTCTGCTTGTGTGCGTGTGTGCATGCACTATCGTTCATCTGTTGTTCTTATCCTCTGGCATCTTAGTGCACGAACAAAAAACAATAAGGCACAAATACGCACGCTCCGCAAGGAAACAAGATTTTCGATGGAGTAAAAACTAACTTCATCTGTTGTCATAGGTAAGGGTAAAACCTGGAGAAAGTGCACTTGCATTTTATACTGCTGAAAATCGAAGTTCAACTCCAATTACTGGTGTGTCTACGTACAATGTTACACCTATGAAGGTAACTAGTTTCCCTACATTCGAAGACGTCAGATATTATTGGAATGATGCAGAGTTCGAGTACAAAAGAAATCTGAGAATTCTTGGTCATAAGCATTAGCTCTTAAAATTTTTCTGGCTGAACTCTCATTGAGATAATAGTTGTTTTAAACTTTTGGGGCTGTCAGAATATAGACATATGTCCTTCTCTGTCTAAAACTCACCAAAATCATAAAGAATGAGACTTTGATTTGCACTTGAAAATTGTTCCAGGCTGCAATCTACTTCAATAAAATACAATGCTTTTGCTTTGAAGAGCAACGTCTACTTCCCGGGGAGCAGATCGACATGCCTGTAAGTGTATAATTCACTGTTCACTTTTCTAGTTGCGTTTTTAGGGAAATCAAGTGATCTGTGACCTGATTCTACAGGTGTTCTTCTACATTGATCCTGAGTTTGAAACTGATCCAAAAATGGACGGCATCAACAATTTGATCCTATCCTACACTTTTTTCAAGGTCTCAGAAGAATAGGTGATGGACAGTGTGGGTGGTTAATTTTTAGATGGAGATTACAGGGTCCAGAGATCCAAATTTTTGCCATTGATAGAGAATTGTCCAAGAAAACCATTTTCAGAAAGCTACTTGTTTTCTTTCTGTAATTATTCGAGATTGATATTCTATCATATGCTATGACGTTATATTATCGAAATAATAGAAATTTGAGTTAGTGGTCGGTTGGACTTATGATACCCAAGATTTGGGTATCAATGTAATACTCAATTTTTTTTTTTATCTTTTCTCTTTTCTCTTTTTTCTTTTTTGGGTGCACACTTTTATGTTTTATAAAATAGGCTAAAATGTAATGAATGATTTATTTTGAAACGTAAAGTAATTGAAATTTTATGCATGGTACTGTGTTTCTAAGCATGAAATATTTTGCCATTATGATTGATGTGGCTGTAGCGCGGAGTTAGTTTATATTTGTTTGGGGGTCCTGAGTGAAAGTATTTGGTGTAGCCTTTTTTACCTAAATAATTTGTTTTCATGGTGATTATTTTTTTTAAAATTTTTTATTCCATAGTATTTAGAAAAATTATTTTAAATGATAAAATTATTGAAAATATTTACAACTAATAGTAAAATATACAGTCTATTTGCGATAGATCATAGTCTATTGTAGTCTATCAATAGATGGTCATCGCAAACTATGGTAGATAGTCTGTGAAATTTTCTGTATTGGTAAATATTTTGGTTTTTTTACTATATTTGAAAAGAGTTTTAGTATTTATTTTTTTTTTAAAAAAAAGGTAAACACATAATGTTGGTAGTATTTTTTGTTTTTTTTTTTTTAAAAGAAAACATATAATGTTGGTAGTTTCGGAAAATGTGGTTTAGAGTTTACTTTCGGATCATGATTTTCAATTTTTTTTTTTTTTTTAAATTTAAGCAATCATTTTAAAAATGTGTGCCTATAACGTTTTTAGTTAAATTGGACACTGGACCATGGGAGACTACCTGTTCTTGCTCCGGATGATATTCTTCTTGCTGATCAACGATTATTACAATATCGGGTAGTCCCACCATATATTTAATACCTCCCAGATATGTTTGCAAGTGAGATAATTGTCTCTTCAACATAGCGGCATCCCTTTTCGGAAGACGGTTGAGTCCTCCCGTCTTTTGTTCCGTTCTCAAGTCCCTGCCTAAGCAAGAGGCTACCACGGATCCCTCACGAAGAAAACCACCGCATGCACTTGTAGTTGTTTCAGATGCGGTTTATTTGTTAGATCTGTTCAACAACTTCCTTCTGCCTCTCAAACCCTAGTTAGTACATATATTTTGGTCATGATACAATCTTCTAGTTGGATTAACTTGGAAAAAATGTTTTTAAGAAAGTTATTTTCATTTAAACACTTTTGATAAAAAAAACTATTTAAAATAAAAACATTCATGTGTTTGGCAATTATTTCTAAAAAGTGTTTTTATATTCAAGTTTGCTTGGTGTGTTAGATATTAAAATTGTTTTTTTTTTATTTATGTTAAATTACCATAAAGAACGTTTATAAAATGCTATGAACTAATAATCTAAAATAGTGGTACTTCGAATTGGTGGAGATGGTTGCATTCGGTCACTGGAGTTGGTCATCGTTAGTGATGGTCGGATGTAGCCAGAGTTAGGTGTTGGCGGTGGTCATCAGAGTTGGATGCTAGTGGAAGTTGCCAAAGTTAATCGTTGGAGTAGCAATAGGGCATTGGTGGTGATGAGGATTGAGAGTTGGATGCTAGTGGAAGTCACCGAAGTTAATCGTTGGAGTAGCAATAGGGCATCGGTGGTGATGAGGGTTGAGTGCACTGTTGGAAATGGGTATAAAAATATCCGTGACATATAAAATTGGTCCCCAAAACATTGAGTTGAGTTCATATCTCAACTTATAGCCTCACCTCAAACACCTCCTAGATATTCCATCATCTTATGTGATTATGTGATTAGATAAGGTTATAACCCTAAGATACACTTTGTTATTGTTCAAATTTTCATATTCTCACATTTGTTGGTTTCAATTTATGTCAGGTTAGGTTGATTTTCAGCATAGTGCAGCTACTCTCGTACTGACTGCTTGAAACATAATTTGATTTATCATGCTATATAATAGATAGTTTGACAGTTAATGCAAAAGCATAATTTTTTTTTTTTTTTTTAAAAGAAAGTACGTTTTTCTTCTCCAAATGGTAATTGGAGTGATTTTAATGAGGATAAATTTTAAGTGATTTATTTAACCACGACTTTTTATACCATTGTAATTAATTTTAAAAGATTAAAAACATGTGCGGGACTGATTTTGAGTATTGCTACGGTTAACCATATATGTTTTGTAAAATTAGCCAATTAGAATATTTTATTATTCTTTCCTTATTTATAGTTTTCCTTACTTGTATTCTCTTTGGTGTATATCTACATTTGTATTTCTCTTTGTAATTACAACGATTATTCAATAAATTAAAATTCATTAAAGTCTCATCTCGCTTTGATGGATGCTACCTATCTCAAACAAAATATGCTTCTGATCTCCTGGCTTAATCTGGTATTACTGACTCAGTCATCACCACACTTCTAGATCCAAACGTTCGCCTAGCTCTATTCAATGGTGTTCTTCCTGAAGATGTCACTCTCTATCGACAAGTAGTTGACAGTCTTATTTACTTCACTATATTGCATATGTTGTTCATATTGTCAGCCAATTCATGGTTGCCCCTCAATTTATCTATTTTACGATTGTTTTTCGCATTCTATGTTATATCAAAGGCACTCTTGGCCATGGACTTCAGTTTTCCTCCTAGCCGTCTTTAGTGTTATCTAGCTACTCTGATGCTGATTAGGTTGGTGATCCCACATATCATCGATCTACCACAAGTTACTGCTTTTACTTTGGCAATTCTCTCATCTATTGGCGAAGTAAGAAACAAACTGTTGTCTCTCGTACATTTGCTAATGCTACTTTAGAGTTACTATGGCTTCGTTGGCTGCTAGCTGATATAGGTATTCCTCAACAGTCTGCTACTATACTTCATTGTGATAATCACAATGCTATTCAGATTGCTCACAATAATGTATTTCATGAATAAACCAAACAAATTGAAAATGACCGTCCCTTTGTTCGTCATCATCTTGTGAGCAATACTCTCCTGCTATAATCAATTTCACCAAAGCACTGTCACCTAGACACTTCACTTAGTTACTTTACAAACTAAAGTTGGTCTCTACTTTACTACCTTGAGTTTGAGGGGGAGGGTGTTACTATATTTGTTTTGTATAAATTAGCCCATTAAAATCTTTTATTATTCTTTCCTTATTTATAGTTTTCCTTACTTGTATTCTTTTTGGTGTATATCTACACTTGTATTCCTATTTGTAATTACAACAATTATTCAATAAAATTTTTGTGGTAGTTGCGAATATAGCAATTAGGTCCAAAATATTAGCATACAAAAGATTTGAAGATATAACAAAATTTAGATTCTGTTTTTGAAGTCTATCGATGATACACCATATCGCTGATAGTAGCCTAATAGTGATAGAGTTTAGATTTTGCTATATTTGCAATTTTTAAAAATGTCGCTATACATTTAATTATTCTCTCTAAAAATGCTACCCAACATAATTATCCTAAAATATTCAAGGTTTAGTAGCGACTTTGGCTACTTTCGGGGGATATTGCTTTATGATTGTCCATGGCACCACATTTTCATGAAGTAATTATCGTAATAATTTTAAAGTTGTTGTAAAATTGAGGAGCAAAGCCATGCACAACAAATATGAATACCAAGGAAATATAATATAATATAATAAAATATAAATAAAATAAATAATAAAAACAATAACAAAAGTGAAATTATGAAAATAGGAAATTTCTCCAAATTCTCCAACTTTCTTTGAATCATCACCAATGTGTGTCTCTACAAAATCCATCATGTCATTATTTATATGCAATTTAGCAAGTAGGAGGTGCGAATAACTTTGACACCAATGTTGTGTATTTATAAAATACATAGCCTTTGAACACTAAATATGGATGTCTAAATTACACATATTTTAGAATATTTATAATAAAAATGATATTATATATTTTATTCTTATTTGAGTTTAGTTTCAATTAGCTATCTATCATTTAAAGTTATCGATTTACTCTCTATGATTTGGGAACTTTCAATTTACTCTCTATGATTTGGGAACTTTCGTAAATAAAAATCAATTTATAAATTATAAACAATTGGTAAAATCCTAAGATAAAATTTATAATTTGGCCCGCATTTACTATTCCTTTCATATTGTTTACTAGGTGTTATTTAGAATTTAAATGAGTAATTTATTGATGTTGCTCACCTAGAATGGTTAGAAATTGGAATAGGAATCAAACAAAATATAATTAATTGAATACCTTTGCCATATGTTTAACTTAATAGGCAATAATAAATTTGAGTTTATTTTATAGTTATTATAAATGTAAAAGCTGTTATAAATATACTATTTAGGTAGATATCCATAACCTACCTAGGTTACAGAATATCACAAACCTCCCATTCAATTTCATGTTGCAACATACACCCCAATTGAATTCTATATTTTAACCTACACCATTTCATGTCCTATCACCTTAATTGAGAATAATACATATATGTTCTCTATTTTATTCTTTTAATTTCTCTCTTATGTTCTTATATTTGTTCTTCTTTTCTCTCTATTTCATAACATGTTATCAGCATGAGTCTCTACCACTTTGATTTTGTAGAGATTGGATTCGATTTATTAGAATATCAAGAACGTTAAAGACGAACTAGCTTTAGAGAAGAATCAAAGTTTTTCCTTTTCAGCAAGGTCTATCTGATCATCTTCCAACTCTATTGCCAACTTTGGTGTTTTTTGAGTTTCTAAATCCAAATTTTGAATAGGTTTCATATCAGCTTGAGCTTCGCGTGTTTGGATGTCAGATTTCTACAATAAAAGATACAAATCAAACACAAAAATTAAGTTAATTAAAAAAATAAGATTTCACTATATGGGATAGACATTGATAGAACACTGTTGACATCCCAAATTTTTGGATAATATTTTTTTCTTAAAAAAATTAATTATCTTGAATTATTTAGTTAGTTATTTGAATTTTGAGGCTTTAATTGGATTATGTTGAGAAAATAATTAATCGTGATAAAATATTTGGATTTAATTCAGTTAGTGGAAAATTGAATTTATTTAGGGGAGGTTAAAAAGCTGGATTTAACGTGAAGATTTGAAATTGGACGAAATTTAAGAAAATATGAGGATAAGTTGGGATTGAATTTAAATTGGGGAATTGATTTGTTAGGAGATATTTTTGTTAAATAAATTATTGAGTGGTGGTTTGAAAAGATTTGATTTGATTTGATGGGTTGAGGAATATTATATTAAATAAGTGGTGTGTTTTGGGAAAAGGAAAAGGAAAAAGAAAATTTAAGTTTATATATATATATATATTTAAGCCAAGGTTTTGATATGTAGGCCAGGACGGTTGTTGTTGGTTTTTTGATTGGTTTGATTTGGTTTCTATTTTCGATTTACATTTGAGTTTCATAGCGTGTTGCAAAAAAATAGATGTTATGATTTTCTGTACAAAGATGCGTCAAGAATTACTCACGTATGATAATGATTAAGCAAGTTTTCCTATAAGAAGCCCAAGTATAAGCTCTCATAGGTTTCTTGGTGAGTCCAGGGTCGAACGCAGAGATTTGTAATAACTAGGCGTTGAGAATAGATGCTTGACTATGCGGTGGACTATACAAATAATATGTGCAAGTATAACCATACATAAAGAACGAATGAAATTTCTTACAACTAACAATGAGGTGGATGCGGCGATGATTTGTCAAATGTCATTTAGTGTTAAATAGCATGCGTTGAGAATGAATGGAACCATGCGATAAAGGAAGAGTTAACGCAGGAGCTAGTTGTTACTTAAGTCTATCTAAGTATAAGTACATACCTACAAACTGAGTTTGTGAATCCATCTTTCGATGTTTCGACGCCACATTAATCTTATTTCTAAGACGCATGGTAAGTTTGCGTTGGCAAAAGATGAACTACATCTCTGCACTTCATCTAGTCTTGATAAATGCTAAAGATTAACAATCTACTCTCTCAAGCTAGATAGTCATGCTTACTACATTTATTTGTCAGACAATGCTATGCAAGCTAATGATATGCATTCATCAGGATGTAACATACTTCATATTGCTTAAGAAAAACTAACTCTAACATCTAACTCATTTAGCATTCAAATAACATGGTGTAAGATATTTAATATGGAAATAAATGGAAGATAGTTATCAATCAAACTTATATTAAGAAAATAATCCATTCTCTCAAATGTCATTAACAAAACATAAGTAAAAGGAGGAAAATGGAAAATAAACAGAAATGGAAGACGTCAAGCCGCCACTGGCAACTTTTTGTTTCATGGAGGCTTGAGATGGTTGCTATCTGATACATAAAATCCATATGGTGAAGGTTCTCACTCACCAGGAGATGATTCTGAAAGTTCTCAGAATCCTTCTCTCAGAAGAGCTCGAAATGGAGGTTGGTTATGATGGAGGAGTTGTGCAGAGCTTTCGCTTCCTGAACTAGTTTTTCTCCTCCTGCTCCCCTCCTTTGAAGCTTTGGGCTTTTTATAGGCGTTGAAAAGTTGAAGCTCATGATGGCCTGACACCTTTGTATTAAATTCCCTGCCCTGCTGCGTAGACTTTTTACATTGTAGGTACATTGGTTCTGCCATGATCTGATAACGTGTTGTCCTTTTTCATAATGACCTGACAGCTTTTGTCTAGGCGTTCGTATTTACTCTCCTCAACGCATGGTATCAACGTATAGTCTCAACGCATGGTCTCGAACGCATAGTTTCGACGCATGGGTTTCCATTTGTTCTGACAGCAGCTTCGTCTCTAGTCTTTGGGTTATTTGGGCTTCTTTTCTTCTTAATCCTGCGTTAAGAACAGAAAAGCTCATAATTTTTCAGGTATTTTGTTTTGTAAATAGTGCCAACGCATGGTGATACATTTTCATAATTCAACTACCAAAATCATGCGTTTAGCTCTAAAGTTACTCTAATTAATTCAAATAGTGACTATAATAACTTGTATTTCTACAAGTTATCAACGGTTTTGATAAGTATCGTTGATTTTTTATTATAATTTTGTGAATACGCATTGGTGTTGGTTTTCATTGTACCCATTGGGGGAAAGTAAGCTGTCTGCGGTTAAAGGGTCCATTTTGGTTGAACCTATTGTTTGAAGTATGGAAGATGACTACAATTACACTTTGGGTAAAGGGTCCATTTTGGTTAGACCTATTGTTTGAAGTATGGAAGACGACTACAATTGCACTTTGGGTAAAGGGTCCATTTTGGTTGGACCTATTGTTTGAAGTATGGAAGACGACTACAATTGCACTTTGGGTAAGAGATTTGGTCCACTGGTTAATTTCTCTTGTTGAAAATCTTGAATTGGATGTTTTGGTTGGCTTTAAGACTTACTACTGAGTCTGATGCCCATGGTTACTTATTAGACTCTGATTATTATATAAACTGGATTGTTACATTGGTTGGTTATAATTATTGTGTCCACTAGTATGATGGTTAACTAACTTATAATTATGAACTGGAAACTCTGGTTGATTATGTTAACGATGACTGCTATGTCGTGGTGATTGTTATCTGTTTATCATGCTCGGTACCCCTATTGACGTGAACCTTTGGGTACACTAATTATGATTATGATTACGACAGGTATCTCTCGGGATCACCACCTATGTTTATGTTTTTTACTATGACCTTCGAGATCATTGCGTGTCTTCGGGTTCGCTACTTATGCCTATGCCTATGTTGGATACACGAGTGCACATGATAAAAGGATAATAACCTCGCCTAGTCACTTACTGATTGTTTTGTACTTATTTCATGTTATGTTTTTCAGGTAAGTGAAAGGACACCTTAGCGAATGATGAGACAAAACCTTGACCGTGCCATTGGGACCAGTCAGATGCTTTTGCACAAGAGATCACATGTTTTCATCTTTAATAATTTTGGTTATGTCATTTGAATTCAAAACTTTATTTATTTATTTTTTTTAAATTCTCACGGTCAGATGTTTTATGCGAGTATTCGATTTTATTAAAATCGTACTAGGGTAATCCGATCAAAGATTTTCAATTATTTGAATTTTGCAAAAGATATTTATTTTAATCAAAAAGTTATGTTGATTTTTTTTTTTGTAATATTATGAAAATGAGTCGTTTTAGATATATGCATGCATATAGTGACAACCTAGTTGAAGTTCTAAGAAGTCAGGTCGTTACAATCATTGCCTATCCAGGATAAACTTTGATAGTAGTCTATCACAGTACTATCAAAATCTATCCTAGATATAAAAATGCTAGAACACAAAGATATAACATATTCCATTGACAAAAAACACAAAAATAACAAAAATAACAATGATAGACAGTGATAGACATCTACATTGTCTATTATTACAAAAACTTATATACAAACCTGTCCTTCATTTTTCTTTTCATTTCCAATTTCAATTTACAAGAAAAAGCAATTTTATAGTTAGTAAATTTTAAGTTACAATTAAAAAATAAAATAACATATTCTAAGGACTTACCTCATTTGATTCTGTTGGCAACTCTTGTGCTTTTGGAGTTTCCAAACCTAAAGTTTTAACAGGTTTTAAATCCTATTTAATTTCAAATTGTGGTGTTCGGAGATGTCAAATTCCTACAACAAAAAATAGAAATCAAAGACAAAGTTTAAGTTAATGAGATGATGGGATTTTTATAATAAAAAACACAATGATAATACAAAGATAACAATGATAGACAACTATCACTGTCTATAAGTACAAAACCTTGTATACAAACCTTTGCTTCATTTTTTTTGTCATTTCCAATTTCAATCTATAACAAAAAAAAAAAAAAAAAAAAATTTATAGTTAGTAAATTTATAGTTACGATTAAAAATAAAATAAAATACCACATTTCAAGACTTACTTCATAGATATATTTTACTGCATACACCACTATTCATCAATATTATCATTTTCTTCCAAAACTTGATGGCTACAAGAAGGAAGTTTATTTTTCTGCATGGTATGGTCATCCTTTTTTTCTTTTTCTTGTGGAAGATTTTCAAATAGAAGTCTTCCCTTCAGACTGTCCATAATTATTTTCAACAAACTTATGATTTCTTTTTGGTCTTATTTCAAGTTGTTTTATTATTATTCAACTCTCTTTTGGCCTCTTTTGAGTTATTGGATTTCTTCCATCATTCTTTTTGCAGATACATTTTTTCTTCATTCTTCTTCAATCAATTATTCAATTCCTTTATTTTGTTGTTCTTCTCTTTCTTTTTGTTTTTCTTTCTCCTGGTCCTCAATCTCTTTCTTTTCTAGGTCTATGAAATACTTTATGATGGTTGACTAATAATAATAACATTGTGGTTGTGATAGATAGAGATAGTAGTCTATCATTATGTATCATTGTCAACAACGATATTTTTCTATCTCTATCTATCACAGATAGATAGCAATAGACTACTATCTCTATCTATCAAACAAGTGATAGACAGTGATAGATGTTGATAACTTGTAGAAATACAAGTTTAATATCACTATTTGGAATAATTAGAGTAACTTTAGGGCTAAATACATGTTTGGCAGTTGAATTGTGTAATATGTGTTACCATGCGTTGACATCATTTACAAAAGAATATGTCTGAGAAAATATGAGTTTTTCTGTTCTAAACGCAGGATTAAGTAGAAAAGAAGTACAAATAATCCAAGTACCAAAGAAGAAGCTGCTGCGAGAACTAAAGAAGTGAGACCCATGCGTCAAGAACCATGCATTGAGAAGAAAAAACAGATACAGACGCCTAGGCAGTAGCTGTCATGTCAATATGTAAATGGATTACACTTTATCAAATCATGCTAGAACCAATGGACTGACGATGTGAAAAGTTTGTGCAGTAGGGCATGAAATTTAATGTAAAAGTGTCTGATCATCATGAGTTCACCTTTTTCGATGCCTATCAATAGCCCAAAGCTTCTCAATTCAAAGCCAGAGAGAAATGAGTTCAAGAGGCGAAAGCTTTGTACAAATTTTTCCTCACCATAACCAGCCTCCTTTTCAAGCTCTTCTATGAGAAAGATTTTGAGCATTTTCAGAGTTATCTCTCAGTGAATGAGAACCTTCACTCTATGCCATTTATGTATCAGATAGCAACCATCTCAAGCCTCCATGAAGCAAGACATTGCCAGTGGCGGCTTGACGTCTTCCATTTATTTCTTTCTTCATTTCCATCTTTCTTATTTATGATTTGTTTACGCCATTTAAGAGAATGGTTTATTTACTTAATAAAAGTTTGATTGACGATTATCTTCCATTTATTTCAATATTTAATACTCTCCACCATGTTTGCTTATATGTTTGATAAGTTAAATGTTGAAGTTAGTTTTTCTTGAGTGTTATTAAGTATGTTTACATCTTGATTAATGAGCATCATTAGCTTGTATAGATTTGTCGAACAAACAAATTTAAATAAAGATGACTATCTAGCTTGAGAGAGTAGATGATTAATCTTTCGCATTCATCAAGAATTGTTGAGTTTCAGAGATAGTAGTTCATCTTTTGCCATAAACAAACTTACCATGCGTCTTAGAGATAAGATTAATGTGGTGTCGAAACATCGAGAGATGGATTCTCAAACCCAAAGTTTGTATGCATGCAAATATACTTAGATATGCTTAAGAAACGACTAGCTGCTGTGTTTAACCCTCCTTTATTTCATGGTTCCATCACCATTCTCAGCGCATGCTATCTGATTATAAATTGCATTTGACTAACCTTCTCCATGACCACCTCACCATATTAATTGTGGGAAAATTCATTCATTCATTATGTATAGAATTAGACATAGCAAATTTCTTCTTGAACATATTATTTGTACAGTCACAACATAGATAAAGTATTTATTTCTCAACGCCTAATTTATTAAAAATCCCTGCGTTCGACCCTAGATTCACCAGGAAACCTATAGAAGCTTACACTTGGGTTTTTATAGGAAAATTTGTTGATTAATAAACATATTTAACTAACTCTCGACACATACTTTGTAATTAAACGATCACAATCTAAGAAGGCAACAAATGTCTATCAGTTGTTGTCGATGTTTCAAAAAAAAAATGAAAATAAGGAATTGCTTACATCATTTGCTTCAAAGATGTTCTCATACAGAATCCTTCATTCATCTAAGTCTAGACACTCTCATGTCATTATTCTTGGACATTTGTTTGCAATTTTTCTTCCAAAACCAACATCTAACGCTGAAAGTTTTGGAATCGTCTCAAAAGCTCAATAAACTAATGCTAATGGGAATTCTTGAAGGTAGACAACATCTTTTTCAGTATAAGAAGCTTTCTTGAAGTATTAATAGGTGAGGTTGTATAACAACCTTCCCCAAGGGTAGTCTTTGAAGAGTTCTTCATTGTCCGTAATATCTAAATGTTTCCAATTGATATGGTTGTGTGGTTGCTTGGGGACTAAAAGACTCTCCAAGATGTAGAGGTTGGACAATTTAACCTTAACTGTATTATCATTTTCATAACACTTTAACATTTTGAAGGTTCTGTCTACATCTTTCCTATAAATATTATCATCTTCAAGAAAGAAAGCATTTTTAAGTTCAAATACTTGACCTCCTTCTTCTAAATCTATTGCAGGGAAGTTGTGTCCTTTCAATCTTGTGATTAGGCAAAACTCCTTCAAGCCAAATTCAACTATATTTCCATTAAAGTTGAAAGTTAAGACATTTAGCTTGTTGGCAAAATATTGTCTTTTAACTAGGTAGTTCAGGAATTGTGTGAGATTTTTTTCTATCTTAAGATTGATAAAATGTCCAAAATGACCATTTCTAACTTGAATTAAACTTTGTTCATCTAATTTCTTCTCAATGAAATTCAACACTTCCAAAGTTAAGTATACTACTATACTTAAATTTTTGTTGTTATTTTCAATTATTAACTCGTGTTCCACCTATTGAAAATGTATATTAAAATAATTATTGATTTCTGCATGTGGGTTGGGCTTTTTTGGAATTTCAGTGGGTTGTAGTTTGGTATTCAAAATTTTGCTATAGTTGTAAATAGTTGACCCAATTTTGCTATATTTAAAAAGACCCCTAAATTTAGGGTTATTTTCAAATATAACAAAATGAGTCAAACTATTTACACATATAGAAAGATTTCATTAGCTATCAACGATAGACCGCAATAGACTTCTATTGCTTGAGCGATAAACCAAGATAGACTTTTATCACTCAAGCGATAGAAGTCTATCGCAGTCTATTATTGATAGACCGTGAAATTTTTCTATATTTGTAAATAGTTTGATTTGTTTTCTATTTATAATAATTTTCCTTAAATTTATATTATATTTATGAAGTTTTAATTATTCGTTTATTCTATTTTTTTTAGTAATTTCTCTTTAAATTCAAATTGTTCATGTGAAACAAATCATATTAAAAATTTAAAGAAATTTAACTATTCAATTTAAGTTTGTCCATAGTAGTAATTTTAAGTAATCAAATCGGAAAAAAAATTTCGTGGGGAACCTGATTCCTACGAATTTTGTATAAGGAATCTCGCTCCGATTCCCGTAAAAAATTTTGCGAAGATGAATAAGGAAATGATTAGTGGAGGTGGGAAGCAGTGAAGCCATCCGACTCCGTCTGGCACGTGACATCTCTAATTGAAATCTATTTAAGTAATTTATTGGACATCAATAGTTAATTACTAACTAAAATAAAATTATTAAAATAAAATTAATTTATTTGAAGAAATAGATTTAAATATAAAATGTTCGTGTATCCTAATAAACAATAGGAATGAAAATGTTTATTCTGTATTAAAAGAACGTTTTATTCTTTTTAATCTCCATTTCGTATTAAGTAAAGGATTGAAATTTCAGCTGTCATAAGATATATTATAAAACGTCAATGTCACAATTCTCATCTTAACTTCTCCCTCAAAGAAGCATATCCAAATTGCTTTGAGAAACGCGCCAGTTCAACTGCCAGCCACAGTTCCAATCACAGTTTGACACGTAGATACTCAGAACTCCACGTCAGCTCCCCTTCCTCTTTTAAGTAATCGGCAAACCGACCTCCGGTAGGTAGAGCTCTATCTTTTTTTCTGCGAGTTTGCGATCGTCGTCGGAGAGATGGCATCAGCGAGAGAACCGAATCAGACGGCGGAGGAGGAATCTCAGGCAGCCTCCCGGCGAATTGAACGGCTGTCCTTGCACCTGACTCCGATTCCCCTTCCCGGAGACGGTTCGTACCGGATGGAAATTGTTACGTGCGCAGCGGCGGGGAAGGCGAAAATGGAGGTGGACATGGGGAGTTTATCAGTGTACATGAGGGGGAAACACAGGGAGATTCAAGAGCGAGTGTTTGAGTACTTCAATTCGAGGCCTGAATTGCAGACGCCGGTAGAGATCTCCATGAACGATCATCGGGAGCTTTGTATGAAGCAATTGATCGGTTTGGTGAGGGAGGCCGGAATTAGGCCGTTTAGGTTTGTGAATGAAGATCCTGCTAAATATTTCGCCATTATGGAGGCTGTTGGAAGCGTCGATGTCTCTCTCGCCATTAAGATGGGCGTCCAGTTCAGGTCATCTTTACATTCCTATCATCTCATTCTTCAATCAATTTGTTTGTTTCTTCCTCAATTAGGATTTAGCTAATCGGCTTAAAATATGATTTGGAGTAATTCTATTTTTGTCCTTATGAGTTTCTTTTGGGATTTGAACCTATTGATCTCTTTAACTTTTCTAGCTAATATTTAAAATTAATTGCTGGAATTTCATTAATTTTTTAAGAAAAAAATAGTAAATATTTAAAATAAAACACATTTTCTAGATTCTCGCTAGAAACTTGGAAAATATATGAGAATTAGTTTCTCAGTGTTGGAACTAATTTGAGAATTTATGTGAGGGATTGGAAGTAAGTTTCAACAAAGAACTAGTGTTACTTGGATGAGTTTAATAAGGAAATCCTTTTGTCCTTAGGTTAGGGTCTTTAAGATATTACTTTTTCTTGCGACACTTGCCCCAAAACATTTGCTGGCCATGAATTTAACTGGAATTTCTCTTCCAAACGTTGAACTTAACTGCAACAACTAATTCCTCTCACGGGTGAGAGATGAAAGTTAAGTTTGTGGGAAGAGAATTTGCTGACCATGAGTTTAATTTTAGCTTATTATGTTGATCTGTTGTTCAATAGGAACAATGATATTTTGTCTTAGTTGAAATTTGATATCTTTATGTTTCATTTTGCAGTCTTTGGGGTGGTTCTGTCCTCAATTTAGGAACCAAAAAGCACAGAGATAAATTCTTTAATGGTATTGACAATGTGGATTATCCTGGCTGTTTTGCTATGACTGAACTTCATCATGGTAAGTCAAAATTATAGATTTTGTTGTTTATTTCGAATTTTGTAAGAAGTTTATCTTATCTTTAGCACAAAGTAGTTATTTTACACTAAGTTCACTACTCATTCTACGTTGTATGCTATACAACTTATATGGTAAGATTAGATGCTAAATTTTAGGAAAACTAATTAAATCTTGTGAGCTTATCTTAGGTCTTGTTCAGTAATGTAGGTTCGTATTTGATCTAAAATCTCTTCCTTTAATTCTTTGAAGGCTCAAACGTTCAGGGTCTACAAACAACAGCTACATTTGATCTGATCACTGATGAATTCATTATCAATACACCAAATGATGGAGCCATCAAATGGTGGATTGGCAATGCTGCAGTTCATGGCAAGTTTGCCACTGTTTTTGCTAAGTTGGTGTTGCCAACTCATGATTCTAAAAAGACTGCTGATATGGGTGTCCATGCGTTCATTGTTCCAATAAGAGATCTGAAGACTCACAAAACACTTCCAGGAATTGAAATACATGATTGTGGCCACAAGGTAGGCCTCAATGGGGTGGATAATGGAGCATTGAGATTTCGTTCAGTGAGAATTCCTCGAGATAATCTCCTTGACCGATTTGGAGAGGTATCCCGAGATGGGAAGTATAAGAGTAGTCTACCATCGATCAGTAAAAGATTTGCAGCCACATTGGGCGAACTTGTAGGTGGAAGAGTTGGCCTGGCATATTCGTCAGCTAGTGTCCTAAAGATTGCTTCCACAATTGCAATTCGATATTCGCTGTTACGTCAGCAATTTGGTCCCCCAAAGCAGCCTGAAGTTAGTATTTTGGATTACCAATCTCAACAACACAAGCTAATGCCAATGCTGGCATCAACATACGCCTTCCAATTTGCTACTGTGCAACTAGTGGACAAGTATGCACAGATGAAGAAGACTCATGATGAAGAACTAGTTGGAGACGTGCATGCATTATCAGCAGGGCTCAAGGCTTACATTACTTCATACACGGCAAAGTCATTGAGTACCTGCAGGGAAGCCTGTGGTGGCCATGGATATGCTGCGGTCAACCGCTTTGGTACCCTTAGGAACGATCATGATATTTTCCAAACTTTTGAAGGAGACAATACTGTTCTTCTACAACAGGTTTTGCTAACATAATCTTTTTCTTATTGGGCATTGTTTTTCCTTGGATGATAGTATATTTATACTTCAACATATTCATTCTGGGTTCTTGTATTAGTTATTAGGCTTATCTGTATGTGTAAAAGAATACTTCTAGCATTTTTAACCACTGGATGACTAGAGCTGGACTTTTCTCGTTTTGTATAGGTCGCAGCCTACCTCTTGAAGCAATACAAGGAGAAATTTCAAGGTGGGACACTTGCAGTTACATGGAACTACTTGCGAGAATCCATGAATACATATTTGTCTCAGCCAAATCCTGTCACTGCACGATGGGAAAGTGCGGACCATCTGCGAGATCCTAAGTTTCAGCTAGATGCCTTCCAAGTGAGTATAATAATTGTTGCTTCCCAAGAATGAAAAATGCTCCTAATGTTCAAACTCAAAGAGTCCTTATTCTTGATGGTGTTCATGCCACAGTATCGGACATCTCGGTTACTTCAAAGTGCGGCTGTTCGTCTTCGCAAGCATACTAAAACTCTTGGTGGCTTTGGTGCATGGAATAGATGCCTGAATCACCTCCTGACTCTTGCGGAATCTCACATTGAATCCGTAATCCTCGCTCAGTTTATCGAAGCTGTACAAAGGTTCCTCACATTCCAACACCTGCAGTTACTTCATACATATTATTTTTTGTTCTTAAGTTTAACAATTTATCCTTTTACATCAGATGTCCTAATGCAAATACACAGGCTACTCTGAAACTCGTATGCGATCTTTACGCCTTGGATCGAATCTGGAACGACATTGGAACGTATCGAAATGTTGACTATGTAGCTCCCAACAAAGCAAAGGTATTTTTAGCCAGCAACAAACGGTGTATAAAGATCATACAACTCCTTCGGTCAAGTCAAATTCATCTGCTAATTTTTCTTCTCCCCTGCAGGCAATTCATAAGCTCACTGAATATCTATGTTTTCAAGTGAGAAACATTGCACAAGAACTGGTTGATGCATTTGATCTTCCAGATCATGTAACTCGGGCACCTATTGCGATGCAGTCAAATGCTTACTCCCAATACACACAGTACGTCGGGTTCTGATTGCCAACCAATTCAAGTTGTATTCAAAACTTGGAGGCGATTGGTGGGTGGTTAGGCTACCAAAACCTCATCTCAGTTTTATTATCACTTATACAAACTATTGGCTGTATCAATTCTTGGAAGCTCAAATGATATTCTGGTATACCCCAATTGTCATGGTGCCTCCTTTTGTTCCTTTGTTCTGCTCCCATGTATTGGAACATATCGAGATCATAAGATGTCGATAGATCTGTCAATGATAAAATATAAACTATTGGTTCTTGCTATGGATATTTACAGAAAGAAATGAAATTATCATTTGAAGTGATAGATAAAAGGATTTGTTCTCTCAGCAAATTGTTTTTATTGATATTTAAATTTAAGCTAAACATATGGATACTGTTACTCAATGTTAGCATTTTTTCTCCTATTTCGTTTATATTCTTTTACCGAGATAATGGAAAAAATAAAGGAAGAATAAAGCAAGGTACACTTTAATACTTTCAATTCCGATTAAGATGTTAAGTTTTCGTTGATAAAATTTTCATCAACATGCTTTATGATGATATAATGGGAAATTAAAGGACGAATAAAGCAAGATGCTCTTCATTACTTTCAATTTCAATTAAGGTGTTAAGTTTTCATGGACTCCACTTATTTTCGGCGTGGCCCTTATGCAAACAGGAATTCCGGGTTTGACTATTTTCTTTGATATTGAGGTTTTTCCTACCTTAGAGGAAAATGAATCTATGGTCCTAAATTGATTAAATTCGGCCTAAGATCACAATAATGAAGAAGAAAGAAAGAAAAAAAAAAAAAAAAAAAAAAAAAAAAAAAAAAACNTGGCCCTTATGCAAACAGGAATTCCGGGTTTGACTATTTTCTTTGATATTGAGGTTTTTCCTACCTTAGAGGAAAATGAATCTATGGTCCTAAATTGATTAAATTCGGCCTAAGATCACAATAATGAAGAAGAAAGAAAGAAAAAAAAAAAAAAGAAAAAAAAAAAGAAAAAGAACTGACTTTCAAGAAATCAACAGGATTTCTGGAAGCAGAATAGAATGAGCATCAGCATGCAACAATCACAGAGCTCAGAAACTTCTTCAAAACTTTACAAATATTCAATCTCAGCCAAACTTCAGAAACATTTGTACTTCCCCTTAATTACTTGGTTAATATCTAACGGGCTTAAAATTCAAATATGTTGAATGTGCAGCCTCGCTTTTCTGTCTAACATCTTCGTACATTTTGAGGGAGGCCTCAGAAAATTTCTTTAGCCGATCGAGAACTTTTGTTAAACTTGAATGTATGCAACTTAAGTTTGAAGAGAAAATATCGTTTTCTTCGTCTCCTTTCCCTTCTACTTCTTCCCCAGTGTTTGCTTCAACAAGCTTCTGTTTCCTCTGTAGTTCAGCTTGTTGGGATATTGAACAGTTCAATTCTCCCAAGAAGGCTCTGATGGCATTGCCAAGTTCATTAGATGGAAGGTCGTTGATTCCGGTTAACCAATCACGACATAGGACAAAGATAGGCGGGGCAATGACACGGCGTGGAGAGAATGGCCTTCTGTTCCTCGAGCGTTCCTGTGGCTGTTGAATGCAATGTTGTAGCCAGCCATTCAAAGCACCAACATACGATGCAAGGCTGTTGATCCAGTTTGCAAAGCTTAGGCCAAAACATTCAATCTCTTGTTGAAGCTGGACCGATAGCTGCCTCTGTGTGTCTGCTCGAGGCGTACCCATGGCAGCGCTCTTTGAATGATATGCTAATGATATTGTTATATACTGTGCGTGATGGCATTCAAGCATCGCCTTCCACATCTTGATCAATCTGCATTGAAACAAAAAGTAATGACGAAACAGCAAAACATCCATAACCAGCTGCAAAATGAGCTGTATCACCTTATCAATTGCGGAGGAGAAATTAAGATCCTTCTTACCCCTGTATGAGCTCGACAAGCTGTGGCTGCATCTCTTCATCCCTCATTTTCTCAATGCGTTTTGATATCGAATCAACAGAATAAATTGCAACTCGTATCCGGGAGTGCAGATCCTTGACAACTGCCCTCGTCTTGTCGATGACTTGAGTACTGTAATCCTTTGCAAATAGATATCTGAGTTGATCACACTTACGATCATACTCCTTCCGTATAGATTCACTTGCCTAAAACCGTGAGTGAAATGGAAAGACAAACAAGCCTTATTCAAAAAGAGGTCACCATGTAAATCCATCCGATCTCCAATACATTTCTAAATTTCAGAAACCGAAACGATCAGCTCAAGATATCATCTATATAAGAAACTTTTGCTGATGATACTTCACCAATGCAATGCGTATCACCATGCATTTGCAACCATGAAATCAATGCATATCACAAATATGCTTCATCAATGCTTAAGATTTAAGCTAGAATGCCACATATATGAGTATCTGATTTTCTTCTTCACATAACAAAAGCGAAATCAATGACATACCTTGACTTCATCATAGAGTTTTCTCTCCCACGCATAAAGCCGGTCCAAGGTAGAGGAATGACTTCCAGAGATCATACAGAACTCTTCTACAAATTCACTTCCACTATCGTCATCATCTTTTGCAGCAAGAGGATTCCGTGATGAAGATGAGCGAGATGATGTTGACCGTTTCCACGTAATCACTTTTGTCTTTTGAGGTTCTGCGTATACATTAGACTCCATTAATACAGCAAGATTTAAGGAAAAAGCTATCTCAGAAGAGTAAATTCAAGGGTTATATCTCTTTCATCCAAAAATTTTACCATGAGAAAAGAGGGCAGGCTTTGCAGGGCAGCAAACAAGTCGCAATCGACGTAAAGGGTCCAGAAAAGCAAGACCAGATATACTTCCTGCAATAGTTGAGATACAACAGTGAAAATTAATGAACTCAGCCAGCAGAAATCAAAAACACATATGAACAGCTATAAACAACTAGAGCAAATTAGGCAGTTAATCAGCATTTTCTCGTCAATGTACCATTTTCTTCAAGGTATCCAACTCTGATTTTATTGGCTTCAAGCATTCTAGAGATCTCCCTCCCAGATTCTGAAGCTCTCTGAAACCGATTGTCAATCTCCTTGATGCTGGAAAGAAAATCTTTAGCTCTATGAGTAATAAACTCTGAGGGATCTTCTTGTTTAGTACACAATCTCTTCTCCAACTCCATTGCTCCTCTTGAACCAGATTGTTCAAGCACAACTTTGCTCGACAAACTCGTCGAACTAAGCTCTTTATCTTCCCGCCTCGCCATCTCCAAATTTCTTTCTTCAACAACCCCAGAGGAACTCAAATGGTCACCATTTTCACAAGCTTTTTGCACTGCTTTTGGTTTTGAAGTTCCTTCCTGTAATTCATCTTTGGCATCAGTCATTTCTCCCTTAAAATGCTTCCACATTCTCTCATCCTCAAAGTTCACATCCATCCCACCAGTCCCCAAAAACCTGAAGCTCTCAACTTCATCATTGGTATCAAAGTAATCCCAAGAGGATCCTGACTCATGAAGTGGCGGCGGGGGCGGCGGAG
The DNA here is from genome assembly GCA_031780015.1 of Citrullus colocynthis. NCBI lineage: Eukaryota > Viridiplantae > Streptophyta > Magnoliopsida > Cucurbitales > Cucurbitaceae > Citrullus > Citrullus colocynthis. Next base: position 63,833 of record QLSR01000254.1, read on the forward strand.
GCAATGGGGAAGCAACTGATTCTTCATAGACATAACTATGGCTACTCGGCTGGACCTTGACAGTAAGAGGGGTACCACCCCTGGCGACCATGTAACTAATGGTGGCTATCGGTGGTGAAATGGGACTTTCTTGCAACGGAGACTCCGAAGCATCGGCAGTCTGCGACGGACATGGAGACGGATAAGAGGAATGCGACGGCGTTTTGTCGATCTCGGTAGCCGACGTTGACAAAGACGACTCTATCAACACCTCAGCCTCAGCGTATCGCCGGAGAGAAACGCCGACATTTTTGAGGGCCTGAACGTAACAGACATGCGCGGCGGCTAGAGCGTATCTTGAATCGATGGCCTGTTTGATGAACCGTTTTCGCTCCTTACAAAGGCGTAGGGCTTCGTTGTTCTCGATTTTGGAGTTCGAACCACCCATTTCTCGCCAAAAGTTTCACGACCCAGTTCATGAAATTGAGGTCGGAGCCATAAAATTCTAATTATCAGAACACCCACTTCGTAATCAATGGCTTTCCGCCTCGATTTGCAGAAGAAACCCACCAGCATCAGACATTGTAGAGCATCGAGACGAATAGATTTCGAGAAACAGAGACACAAAAAAAAAAAAAAAAAAAAAAAAAAAAAAAAAAAAAAAAAAAAAAAAAAAAAAAAAAAAAAAAAAAAAAAA
>QLSR01000254.1:64958-133518 GCA_031780015.1 Citrullus colocynthis
AAAAAAAAAAAAAAAAAAAAACCTAAGAAGGAAACAGAGAAAGAAAAGAAAAAAGAAAAAAAAAATGAAATTGTAGCTTAGTGGGAATCTGCTTACACAATCAGCATAGCAAGAAATTCCTCGAAAACTGTGTAGATATCACCAAAAAAAAACATAAGAAATTAGAAAACATACATACTTCCCTGTTCAATTAAAGAATTATAATGGCCATTCCTTTTTATGGGAAGGGCAAAAAATGAGAGAGCAGATTTTAGAATTAAAAACTAAAGCAAAAGCCTTTCACACTACAGAGAACAGAGGAAATTGGTGTCAGAAAAGAGAGAGAGAGAGAGAGAGTAGCAACATTTATTGGAAAAGGTGAGCATATGACGGAATTACCCTTGATTTTCAGAAGAGAAAGTGTAACGGCTCCTTAAAATCCGGTTTTTAAGGAAATGGCGTTTTGTTCTGTAGCAACTTTTGCCAGCTAACTTCGCCATTTTTACAGTAATGGAGCTCTGCACTGCTTCTGCTTTGTTAGCGGAAGGAGAGTGAGAGAGAGATAAGAGAAATTAATCTTTTTTTTCTCTTTCTTTTTTTCTTTCTTCAACAGAGCTGATTGAATTTTGAATATTCTTTTTCTACTTTCTATAATTGAATGAAAAGGTTTTTTCTTTTGAAGTTTTAAAAGATATTTGATTTAATAATATGCAATGTAGATTAGCAGTCTGGAAATTTACTATAATTTGAGTATGGCAGCGAATCTTTGGTACAGAATGACAACTTAGTGACATGGAAAGGAATGTTTACTTTTTCTCATTGTTATAAAGATTTGTGTAAATTTTTTTGATAGATTTTTCTTCTTTCCTAAGGATAACCATCTTTTTTCTTCTTTAATCTTTTTTTCTCATTAAAAAATAAACAAAGTATAATACCGTCCACTACCCAACTCCACATCGATTGTGGTTAGCACATTATATCTTCAAAGGGAGGTTAAAAGTTCAAACCATTACTATCAATAAATTCTCAAAGTTCCATTTCCATATTTGCGATTATTGTACTAACAAAAATTTAAACTTTTTTCTCATGCAAAATTAGCAATTTTTTTTTTTTTTTAGATTTAATTTGGATAGAAACGTTTTTGAAATCCAATCAAAATTGAGAAACTAAATGAATGTCTAATAAGCCTTTTAGTTTTTAGTTTTTATTTTTGAAAAGTAAGTTTATAAATTACTTCCATATCTATGACTTTTCTAAAATCAACATTGTAGGAATTTTTCAGAGATGAAACCAAAAACTTACATTGACTAGACAATATTGTACAATGTAGAGATTTATGGAGTGCTATTGTCATCTAACAAGTGTTATAAAAGATATGCCTTTAACTTAGGGAAAAATCTATAGTATCATAGTCGTACATGTTATCTTCATTCATTATTTGACACGTCATTTAATGATTTATTAATTTATTAATTATTTATTTCGTAAATCCTACATAATTCTTAAATGCCACTTTTGTGGCAAGCCAATGAATGGAGGTAGTAATGGAAAATTTTCCGTACTACTATAATACTATGTTTTCTCCTAATTTAGTCGTGTTGATTGATCATCGAATGTCAAATCAAGAAGTTATGAGCAACAATGATGTATAGTCATGTGGAGATTCGTTATTGATCACTTTATAGAAACTCTCTCGTAAATATATAGCTATTATTTAATAAATTCTCACTGGTTAATTAGAATAAAAAATAAAGCTAACATAATCCTATTAAACTAATTATGGGTATGTCTTTAATTAAGTGATTAGAAATTCAAAGTTATTTCGTCTCAAGTATTGTTTACAACTCAAGAAATAAGTTTTTTTTTAAAAAAAAAAAAAACAAATCACCATAAAATAAAATGGGTGAAAAAGATCTATATATATAACAAAATCTAAATAATTTGTTGATGAAAGACATTATTGTTAAAGACATGTTTTGCTATGCACGTGAAAAAGTGTTAAAAGCAATTTGCGAAAGATTCAACTTTATGTGGGTACATAGCAATGGCCTACTCATCTCCAATTCAAGTCAATGTTTGAGTTATAAGGGGAGGAGAATATTATGAAATATTTATCAAACGACCAGTATTTAAGTGTAGCCAAGCTTTTTTTGTTTTCTTTTTATTTTTTACAATTTTTAATTAAATGCAGCATGAGTTGCACAAGAGTTTGGTGGTTGTATTCTTTTTTTTAAAAAAAAATTCAACGATATGTATGGTGAGAGATTTGAACCTCACCTTTTTTGTGGTTTACATTGTTGGAGAGAAATTCACACATGTCTTAGAGAGGGAGTTCTTTAATAAATAATATTTCAAATTGTAAAATGAATTTAACTCGATAATTGATGTACACTATCTTTTTTGAGACCAAGGCTCCATCCTAATTGTACTGGAAAAATGACTATATCAACTCACATGATTTTGCAACAAAATTGACTAATATTTCACAACCTTATTTCAATTATATACTAGAGCTTGTATAACTTTTTATTTGGGGAAGATCGTGAGATCAAGGAATATATAATAAAAAAAAGTGGATCATAGTTAAGACACTAATTATCATTTCAAAAAGTTTGATGGTATGATATTCAATCGTAATTGAGTCCTTGTTTAATAACTATTTGATTTTTTATTTTTAGTTTTTAAATATTTAAGTTTATAAACATCCATGTACCTCTAAATTTCTTGTTTAGTTATTTAGTTGCTATCAAATGTTTTTAAAAACCAACCCAAAGTTTTGATAAAAAAATATATATAATTTTTATTTTTTAAATTTAGCTAAAAATTTAACTATTTTAACCTAAGAGACATAAAAATATAAACTTAATTTCCACCGACGATAAATAAAAATAAAATGATTTTCAATGGAATTAAATATTTTTTTTTAAAAAAAAACAAAAGTGAGTGTGGGGCACATAATGCCATAAGAGTGGCAATATTCTTTACTTGGGCAAAGCAGATCATGAGGATGTAAATGATAAGTTTGAGCAAAGAATATTGTCCTTGAGTAATATATGTAATTCTAAACACTTACTGTTAAGAGTTCTAAACACTTACTAATTTTATTTTAGGAAAAAGTATTATACCCTTACATCTCTTGCATTTGGATCCTTTCACACCTTTTTGCTCTATTTTCTTTTCAAGTTTGCTTTTATAGCGTTGTTTGTCCTTTCATCAATTTTTTCCTAGAAATAGAAAATTGACATCGAACTTATTTTTTAGTTTAAAAATATGTTATAATAAAATAAAGTGATTATTCCACCAGATTTTCGAAGGAATTTAATTTAGTGAATTTGAATTTGTAGTTGTATTTGTATTGATTTCAGTGTTACGAGTACAATCTCTAGTACATAATCATTTGATGCTTTCTCTTGAAAAGTAAACTTTAATTTTTAGGCTTGTTAATCTTTTCGGAGGAACGACCTTTGGACTTGATTATCTTCTTAGATGATTTACCTTTGGGCTTGGTGATTTTTTTTGGAAGATCAGCCTTTGGGCTTGATGATCTTTTTGGAAGATCAACGTTTGGACTTTTTAATTGACTTTGATTGGCTTATGGCTTGTTGACGGACTTGGATGGGCCTTTGGCTTGTTAATCAATTTGGATGGGCCTCTGACTTGTTGATTGTGTTGGTTTTTTGGCCCTTGTCTCTAATTAATTAATTAATGTTTTGATGATAACAAACCTGATTTTGTTTACGAACAATTTTATTATTTTGAATAGTTCATAGCATAGAGCTCGGAACAACGATTGCGATGCCTCTTGAATCACCTGAATCAGAGTTCAAACGAAGAAGTTATAGTAGAAATAAGGTTAACAGAAAATTAGGTGACATGGTTGAGTTTTGATTTTTTGGACCATTTTGGAGAGTCGCACTTGGAGCTATGAAGTGAATGACACATGATTGAGTTTTGATTTTTTGAATTGGTTTAAAAAAAAATGATTTCAAAAAGAAAATGAATTTAAAAAGAAAATAATTTTAAAAAGAAAATAAATTTAATAATATTTTATGTTTGTGTCTAATGGCTAGTTAATTTAAAAAGAAAAATAATTTAATATTATATATGTTTGTGTCTAAGAGTTAGTTGTCTTTAAAACAATAGTAATAAAAAAATAACTTTTTACTTTTAATCTCCAACTTTAATTTTACTTTTTTATCAATCCAATGACCCAAATTAAAATCTACTTTTTGCCCCACTTTTCTCTCTTTTTAAACTTCATCTTCTCCAAAAAGTTTTTTCAACTTTTCCAACTTTACAATCCTCTCCAAGCTCTCAAATTTCTTTCTTTTCATCTTATTCTAGAGATACTTTTATTGTATTGCGAGGATTGAATATTGTGAGTTCAAATTTGTACATCTACTTTTTTTAGAGAGTTTTAGTGTGTGATTTAAAACTTCAAGAATATTCTAACGGTTGGATCCTAACTATGGAAATGATCGAGTTTGCTCTTGAACCTGAAAAGGAGCAAGATAGCGGTTTGACTCTCATCCATGGAAAGAGTCAAATGAGATTTTTAATAAAAATCCCAAGAGGCTTAGGAAAGTGGATGTAGGTCGAATTTGACAGAACCACTATAAAAATCGCAATGTCTTCCTCTCCAACTCTTTCTCAATTAATTTTGCATTTAATTTTTAGTAGCATGTTATAGATTATTATTCTTTTTTATTGAGATTGATTGAATCTTGTGTTTCATATATTTTTATCAATTTTAATATTTAGTATCAATTAAGGTTTTTATTAATTTAATTCAAAAAATATTTAATTAGTTTAATTTGAGCATATTTAGAAATAAATTTAATTGAACCTTATTCATCCCCTCTAGGGTTGTCGGTCCAACAGATTGGCTTGGATCAACCTCTAGCTTGTTGATCGATTTGGATCAACTTCTGGCTTGTTCATTGACTTGGATCAACCTTTAGCTTATTGATCGGCTTGAATTGACCTTTGGTTTGCTGATCCGTTTGGATCAACCTATGGAGTTTCTGACTTCAAGAGTTTTAGAGAGTCTTCTGATATTCTGGAAGTCTTTTGAACTTTAGTATTTAGATTTTCAAGAGAGTAAAAGTTGATCTTTAGAGCTTTAATTTGTCTTTTGATCTTCGCTTCAACCTTTGAATCTTCAGAGCTTAGGAACTTCAATCTTCAAAACTTCAGAGCTTCAGCCTTTCATTCTTCCAATCTTCAGGAAGTTGTAAACTTAAGATCGATCAGAGTTTCAGTCTTCTAAAATTCAAGGAAGCTTCAGTCTTCCAAGTCTTCAATATCCATAAGGTTGTAATCTTGAGATTGATCAGAGCTTCAATTTTCAAGTTTTCAAAGTTTGACCTCTTTATTGTCTATGCTTCCAACCTCTCTCAAATCAAGAGCCAAGGCTTCTATTTAGAGAGGTTTCCTATGGGCCTTACATGGGCTTGAGCTTATTTGCCTTTAGGCTTGACCTAAAGTTGAGTTTGAGTTCAAATTTTCACCATGAGCTTGAACTAGCCTATACTTTGGACCTGAGCGATTTTTCTTGACCTAATCCAATTTATAATTTCCACATTGGGCTTGAACTTTTGTTGTGATGATGTGACAATTTGTGATTAGTCAAAATTTCTCATTCAACAATGATTTTGTTCAATTTTATAGTTTGGTTTGGTTTTATTCTTTTTCATTCTTCATTATTAATTTAGATTAATCAGCTAGATTAGTATACAAAAATTGAGCCCAACACTAAAACGTTAAAAAATTTAGTTAATAATAATTTATGTTCATGAAAAAGGACAATGAGACTATCTTTCCAAAATATATAGTCTATAGAGGGAAGGTTGATAATAAAGATTTTTTTTTTTTTTAACTTTGACAAAAAAAAAAAAAAAGCATGTTATTAATACAATATAATATTGCTGACTAAAGAATATTTAGTTTAATGCTAAGAAAATGGTGAGAGGCCAATTTGAACTCTTTTGATATGGTACTCACTAAAGGTTTCTAAAATCACATGTGATGCACCTTGATAGAAACTCTTTAGTAAAGACATACTCTATCTTAGTAGAAATTCAACAATTTTATTACAGAAAAATAAAATTGTTCAAAGGTATGTGGTTCACTGTCTTAAAAGTAGCTAGAGTTTTATTAAATTTCAGGACTAATATGTTGAGTTGGAAAACTCTGCGACCCAAATGCAAATCTAACCCAAACTTCAGCGATAACTAATGTAATTTTCACATATACAACCACTACTCTTCTTCACCAACTCCAAACAAATATCCTATTAATAAATCTATGTTGGACAAATTAGAATTTAAATACACTTATAACAAATTCATACTTTAGCCCAGACATAGGGTTATGGGTGATTTTGGATCACATGGCAATTGACGTAAAATAGGAATAAAAACAACATGACCACAGAAAAGAAGAAAAAAAAAAAACCCACGATTTGGGGAAAAAATAGCACCCCAGGATTAAAACGGGCATAGGGGAGGGCTGGTTTGGGCCTTAGCCCAAGCCAATGTGCTTGGCTGAGGCTGAGCCTCACAAAATGCCTAACAGGGCATGTGCAGGCATGCCCTGATTGACCAAAGAACATTATCCTAGCACCAAAATGGGTTGCAAACCTAGCAAAATGGCTAATGAGGCATGCCCTGACTTAAGGAGATGAAGGGTTATCAACTTGATGTAGCTTCGAAACTCTTTGGAGGATAACCTAGGTCATCTACTGTTATAAATATATAGCTTTTAGAGAAAGTAAGTAATCAATTCTCACTCTCAATTTCTAAAGCCCCCACACACTCTCTCACTCTTCCAAATATTATAAGGTGGGAGTTTTCAAATCACTTTGGATTACTTCAAAACCACTTCAATTCAGGTTTACACTTTTGTCACACTTAAAGTCACGATGAAATATGTTTTTATTCACTCAAAATTAGTTTAGTGCTTGATTTTACACTTTTAGAAAGAATTTTTATATAATTAAAATTGATTTTGAATTATTAGAAACATGTTTTAAAGTACTTTCAAACATGAAAAAAAGTAATTTTAACACTTTCAAAATCGCTCTCTGTCTTGAATTGAAATGTAAAAACTAAATACCATAGTTCAACATCATAAAGCAGTGCCATCAACATGAAGAGTTAACCCCATACTCATAAAGAGGTCAGATTTTATATTTAAAAACATATGAAAAATATCAACCCAAAAAATAAGCATTAGAAATGAAAAAAATAAAATGGATCTGACACTGCAAATGTCAAGTAGACTGACAAACAGAATAACTTAATAGTAGATAGTAACATTAGAGGTAGACAGACACAAAGATTGGTAACCTATTTAGCGCAATATCATATATGTTTGGGGAGTTGTGTACCTAGTGGAAAGAAATTTCACTATATATAGAGTTTAACCATTTCAACGAAGTATCTATCTGATTCAGTAACTCACGTACGACTTACTCTTCAGTTTCAACTTAGGCTCCCCTAAGTTTGAGATCCCCTCTCTTCCACAATAATGCTTCTATAAGCTTTATATGGAATCCTATTTGTTGAGGATAGGAAAACACACCAACAAATATGCAATACTGATAGAAATAATATCTACACATATTTTTTTGTCTTTAAATAATGGTTAATTCATGTGAAGATCGGGTATAAAGTGCATCATTAAAGCTTTAAAAAGTCATAATTTAATAAAAATAAATTCTTGCATGTTTGAATATCATTTTTTTTGTGATTTAAGGATGTTTTGAAGTGAAGTAGGTTATTTTGAGATGATTTAAGCAAATTTGTAATGTTGTAGGAAATTTTGGTTTTTGATATTGCGAACGCATCAAGTTGACATCGAACCCCAACGTGCTCTAAAGAGAAAAAAAAAAAAAAGATGATTTTTGCAGTAGTTTGAGTTTTGCTTATTTTTCTCTTCCAAACCTTTCTTTGATCTTGAAATCAACTAGGATTTCATGGAGCATGGATTTCGGTAATTACCCAACCATAGCAACTCTATACAGGGTGCGAAAATCATTTAAAAAAAAAGGAGAATCAAAGTTTGATAAAAGCTTACACTCACCTTCTTCAAGAACAAAAGTTCATCTGAAGATTCGGATCTCTTTTAGTTATTTTTGTCCATGAGAACGTGGTGTAAGAGTGAGATTAATTTTGGGAAAGGTTGAATTGATCTAGACGGAACTCTAGATGTGTAGGCATTCTTCAAGCACCCAACCCACCATTTTTCAAAATTCTCTTTACTTTTCTTTGTTGTTTTTCTTTTCATTCTTCTTGCTATTTCATTATTGATACACTTGTAATTCATAACATTTTATTTAATGAAGTATGTTAATTCTTTTGTACTTGTGAGTTAATTTTCTTAAGGGATTTGATCATGTGGATACCTAAAGATAATATGATTTAAGCCAATGCAACCACAGCAAATTACATTTCTTTGACTTTCTATTTATTTTGTTGAAACTTATGTTATCTTAATAATTTAAACCGGTCATTTAAATTAGCATGCTAATTTAATCTTAATGTTGAGAAGGTTAAGTTAAAAACAAATCTCACAAAAAAATACAGAACTAAGAGCCTAGCATAAGACGTCATGTGACCTTAGACATAAGGCAAATCGTAGAACCCAAGAGAATGCATAAAACTATCTAATATCTAGTTAGATATAGAAATACAAGACTAGTTACTTAGGCTTCTAAGGTTATCCATTTTTGACACCCCAAAAACCCTTAGGAATAGCCCTGGCTTGTGAAACATGACTAAATAGGAGTAGTTCTAAGTTCATAGTTGATCGATGTTGACTTGATGCAGCCACATAGCTTAAGGCAATTTATCTATGGATTGAAACTTTACTTGGATTCCTTCTTTCTTATGATTATTTATCTATATGATTAGAAGAAGAGGAAAAAAAAACCTTAAAATCACTCATTTTATTGGTTATCACTTGTTTTAGATTGAAAACTCTTTTTTAGAAAAGTTAAATTATATAAATAGTCTTATGGGAAAGTGATACTTGGAATAATACTTCCATATTACTACTTGTTGATAATGTATGTTTGTACTTATTCTTAATTAGTTTTTGTTCATACATATTTCAATCATCAAATACACATATCAACATATAAGGAAACAATTTTCAAGTAGAATTTACACACACGAAACATGTTGCTTACATAATACAAGACATGTTACAAAACATGTTGCTAAATTTTGCATGTAATAACACTACAATAATTTTTTTTTTGTGCAGATTTTTTTTTTCTTTTTTGCCGAAACAGAAGAAATAGGAAATAAAAATGTTGGCATATATGATTTTTGCTAACACATTTTCCTTGCGTAGACATAACGTCATTTTTGTCGACAAAATATATGTGCGGGAGAAAGTTGTGTGGTGTTAGTGAAACTCATGATGTTGGGTTTCTGCCGAAGCTTGTTTTAGTTTTTGTTTATGCAGTTGCATGAGCAGATATTTTTGGCATCTGCTGATAAAGGTGTACGAGCAAAAACCATTTAAATCCCACATTTTTTTTTCTTACCCAAACTTTTTTAAAACTCTACCCACTATTATTTTTCTCCACACTTTCTTTTCTCATTTTTTTTTTTTTTTCCTGATTTCCTTCTTCACTCTCCCCCTTATTTTCTTTTTCCTTTCATACCCTCACATTCATTCTCACGCATGACCCATGATTGCCACACAACCCAACATCCGTTCGCTCGCCAATGCACACCCATTTGCTTGCCACTACTATTATACATGTTTTGCACACCGTAGCATGTCATCATCTTCTCGCTGTTGACGCCTTCGCCAACAATTCTTTCACTACTTTTTCCATTGAGATAAGCTCTTCCTTCTTCTTTTGTTCTCTATTTTCAACTCATTTTCCTCTCTCTTTTTTTCTGAAACTTTATTTCTTTGATTTTTAGAAAATTTTGATACATAACAATTAGTTTATTATTCTTCAAATGTATACGAAAATTGTTGTTGATGATACTTTGAATTTGGAAGAAATATCATTTCATCTTGTCTCTTTCTTTCGTCACCGAAAGTTATATTTCATTTTAGTATATTTAATTATTATTCATATACTTTTTTTAGAGTGAAAAGTTACACTTAGACATTTTAAGTTGTTTTGAGAATTGAAGTGTCACCTTATTAGGTTGATTTTGAGGTTGAAAGTCATACTTAGGCATTTTAAAGTTGTTTAGAGAGTTAAGTGTCACTTAGACACTTTTTAGGTAATTTATAGTTGGTTTTGATAATCAAAGTAACACTTAGGAACTATTTAGGTTGTTTTGGGAGACACAAATCTCTTAAACGCATTTTCGGAATTTTTTAAGTTGTTTTGAGAGTGAAAATGGCACTTAGACACTTTTTAGGTTTTTTAGAGTAAAAAGTTGCATTTAGACATTTTAAGTTGTTTTGAGAATTTAACTTTCAGTTACACACTTTTTGAAAACTTTTTAGGTTGATTTGAGATTGAAAGTCGGGTTAATTTCAAAAATAATGTATTTTTTGAAGAAAAATGACAAAAATATGGTTGTGTGGAAACATATTCTAAAAATAATATAATAGTGGAAAAATATGTCACATCTAGGGTAGTGGGGAAATTATTGACAAAAAGAGGTGGAATAATAGCAGACTCGGTCCACAACTTTCCAAAAGAAACGTGGACCACATGGACCCGATCCACGTTTTTCTTGTTTCTAATCAACCGACTGACCATTGACCCATGTCATTTGCCACATGGACAAAAGTCATGAACCTGATCCACGATTAAACCCGAACTCGTGGACCCAGGCCACGAGTTCCTCCCCCCCCCCCCCCCCCCCCCTTTTTTTTTGCAACTTAAATTTTTCCAACAAGAACTTAGTTGTTTAGGTAAATTTATTTTCTTCCACTCAAACATTAAAAGTATAAAGTTTGACACATAATAAGGCGAATAATGAATCAAATTATATCTAAATATTCCTAAATAAAACATCTAAAGTGAATATTATTAATTACAAGTAGATGGAAACTCATGTGCTACACGGTGGTTGTTTTCTCTCACACCGGCCATGAAGTGGTATAGGAACCTCAAAGTGTTGTTGATGATGAACTAAATCATCAATTTCTTGTTAGGTGACAACAGACGGAAATGCATTTGATGCATAATAGTTATTTTGATGACTAGAACTCGATGTGATGTCTCCTTAAACTCCTAGGAAGTCTTTAGGAGAAGCTTGAATTGGATTAGTAGGTACATGAGGTTCTAGGTTAACATGTTGCTTTGGAATATTCTCGGCCTGTTGTCGTTAATGTCGACATCAAACACGTCTTCTATTAGTGTCATCAACATTAATTCTTTGTGTCTGTTGAACGATATCTTCTACACTTACAACACATTGATCGCACATTAAACTTAGCTCTGGTAAATTATGTTGCACTAAATATTGTCGTACATTTTGGACAAAATTATTTTGTATGAATAAAAAAATCAATGTAAAATAATATGCAAACAAAAAAATTGAATAAAATTAATAATAAAATTCTTACCATGCAATAATAATAAGCACCGTCAAGCGTGATATATCATTTTGTAATTAAGTCGTATGAAATTAAATAGTCATCTGATACAACTAATCCATCTAGTACATCTCCTCTTACACAATGATCACGACGTGTCCACCACAAGGATAAATAGTTTACATGAATTCGTCGCTTATCTTGGTCATGCTTACCCCTTTAATCAATTTAGTGTCGGTCGCGGTCTGTATAACAAACTCGTGGCACCATTTGTCGCATTCCAAATTGTTTTAGCACTCGATTTGGGTAATGTCACTCTACGATATGAAAGCATATTAGAGGGCTCACCGTCAACCAGATGTCTTGACCATTATAACAGTAATTATCCAATGATGCCATGATCTTTTATGTGTACGACATCCAATTGATCTAAAATTAAAAAAAAAAAAAAAAGTTAATAATTATAATCCAATTGTGCAGTAATATTACTATTTATTTTTTAATGAAAGATATATATTCTTACCTAAGTGTGAATTAGTCGATCAAATGATAATATGTATACTACTAACATATTTGCACAATACTTAGATGCAGCTAAAATACCTCTCCATTTATACATGCATGTAAAATAATTAAAACGTTTTATTATATAAATTTATTATGAAATGAAGATGTAACGAATGTAATACCTGGCACTGAGTGGACGTCCAATAAAATGATCGGGAAACGATAGCTCAACTGGTGGTGTTAAGGTGTAAAACCGATCATAAGCCCATACATGCAATATTATTAGTGGGCATGCTATCTCTAAAGCTAGCTCGACATAATTCCCTATACAGCCACGCAAAACATGCACTACCCCATGAATACCTACATGCAATCTCAAAACTTCCCAACAAACGAAGAAACCATTAGGTGAATTAATGTGTTCGACTTATTAGAAACAAAAATCCTCAAATGAGCTGCATGATATACGCTCGTGCATACCTCTGTATGGTAATCTCGCCAGCATCTAGAGATAGCTCTATAAATTGCAATCACAACCAAGGGATACTCAACCTAGAGTCTTTCAATTCTCGGAGTCCAATGCCCAAAAAATGTTCACAAATCTGTTTCCAATTGTACACCAACGATTCAGTGACATGTTCTCCATCAACTGGTAATCCAAATTGGAGAGCAATATCTTGTAATGTAATGGTGCATTCTCGACCAGGTAGGTGAAATGTGTGGGTTTTCGGTTTCCATCATTCCATTAAAGCAGTAATGAGATGTCAATCCAATTGAATAAACCTAATTTGTGCAACCCCGAGAAAACCAGCTTATTCTAAGTAAGGTATGATAAGTGGGTCTAACATTCTACTACAATCAACTACTTGCTCTCTTCTACGACACCCCAAAACTACAGTTGATTGAGTATCTCATATTGATTGCGAACAATGGTTTGGTTGTAGATATAATTGCACTGAATTAGAAGAACCGGGATCTATAATTGACACTAAAATATGATAAACATAAATGTCCATTCAAAATTAGTAAATACAAAACAAGAAAGGAAAGAGTTCATAATTAACAGAATGAAAAGATCCATAATTAACAAATGACATTACATTACAATATGAAAAGTTCATTACAATTACACATGAAAAGTTCATCACAATTACAAAATAAAAAGTTCATTATAATTACAATCATCCATGACTCGAAGAAGGACCTAAGAAACGATTCGGAAAAGCGCGTTTGTTATGTCCTTCTCCCTTGCATAATATACAACGAACTTTTGCACCTGATTCGTGCCAATCCATCTTATTATGAATTCGAGAACTGTTTGGGTGTCCATGTTCTCTTAATAAGTTGTCATTAGGATGAATTACCTCAAATGACGTCTCTAGCCAATAGTCTTTGTGTGGTATAGGGTGGCAATGATTGTTAGTGGGTTGTCCAACTAAGCTATAACTAAAGAGTCTTCTAGGACAATTGGACTGATTTTAATGCTGAAATTTGGGTTTTTAACCCTTAAATTATTGATTGTTTGTAGGTTGGACTTATTGTTGGAAGTTGAGAAAATTGGAACCTAGTTGCACTGTGGGTAAGGTCATTGGGTGCAATTGTTAAGTAATTGTTTCGGGTTTATGCCTAAAAACTTACTGTAATTTTGGGTTTGGGTTGTATCATAGGTTTTAATTCAAGAACCTTGGGGAAAATTGTCGGCTGGAAAATCTTTTGGACTAATTCCCAAGGCAAATGATTTACTACGATTGATTTGGTGCCCTAGTTGCACTCTTCATAATTTAGTGCATGCATACCCCATAAGCATGTAATAGTTGTTTGTGTTATCAGTTAGGTCTCTAAGTGAGGTTTTGAGCATGCTAGATTTACTGTGTTTGATTAGTACAATTTTGGTTCTATGTAGGAATATTATTTGGTTACAATGGATTGGATTGGACATTATGATTAAGTTTCGATTGTCTGTGTTATCAGTTAAGTCTCATGAATGTAAGAGATGTTTTAAGTATCTTAGATTTACTGGGTACAATTTTGGTTTATGGTTATAGGTAGGAATAATATGGTTGTATGTAGGAATATTATAGCTCTATGTAGGAACATTATTTCGTTACTATAGACTGGATTGATCATTATTAAGTTGTGATGCCTATTTCTGAATGCATATCGAAATGACAGTGATTGTTATCCTCTTTATCGAGCCTTATACTCTTTATTGACTATGAACCTTCAAGTCTACTGACTATGATTATGACTGGGTGTCCCTTAGGATCACCACCTATGCTTATGACTGTGACCTTCGGGATCACTACCTATGACTGCGTGCCTCTGGGTTCGCTACTTATACCTATGTTTTGTACATCGGTACCTATGATAAGAGGACAACAACTTCACCTTGTGGGCCTGGTAGTGGGTCACTTATTGAGTATTATAATACTCATTCTTACCTATGACACATTTTTCAGGTAAGGGTTGCGACAGACAAGCGAATGACAAGAAGAATTCGGAATCGTGCCATGGGACCAGTCATCGTTTACGTGTATCATGCTTATGTCTTCTCTTTCTAGGCTATAGGTTCTAGTTGCAATTGATAATCTAACTTATTTATTTAATTAATTAATTATTTTAAGTTTAATATTAATTTTAAGGGGACCCGAGAAACTTATTTCATGTAATTTGATTGAATTAATTTATTCAATTTATATTTTATTTTATTTTTTTATGTATGTATTTATTTAAAAACAAGTTAATAATAAAATATGTTTTATTACTTGATTTAAAAATTGTTTTACACAATCTCCCGTGCATAGAGTAACGTTCGATTAGTTAGAAAAGTCTGGTCGTTGCAATATATCTTGATATTTCTTCCTTGTCAAGAGCGGTTATATTCTTGACATTTTTAACATGTCAAGTACGGTATATCTTAATGTTTTTTCTTTGTCAAGAACGCCCACATTCTTAACATTGGATGTCCTAACGTTTTTAAAAACGTCAAGAAGAGTGCTACTTGACATTGTAAAAATGTCAAGAAATACTATTTTTCTTGTAGTGTTTGCTTGGTTTTGCTTATCTATGAATCATATTTTAGTTATGCATATTTTAATATGATTATAGATATCAGTTCTTATTTTAAGACATTGTGGGATAAGATACTTTAGGTTTTTGTCTTATCAAATTGTGACTAGTTGAATTAAATTGACTTGTGATGCATGAAAGAAATCGAGACGTTTGTCAGGCCCGTGACCGCCATGATTCGGTCGGTTTAGTTCTTACGAAGTTGTGACTTGTATATTACATTATTTAAGTTAGCTCAAAATTTGTTAGTATGTTGTATATTTGTCATATATGAATCCAATGAGAGAATGTAGAAATTTTGATTTCAAATATATTGATTGTATAATTTAAATAATTGATAATTGTTATTCTTGTATACACGATGATGATTAATGTAGTATTGAAGAGATAGCTATCAAGTGTAAATCCCTCTGTCCCTACGGTGAAATTTATAAGTTTGAGTGGTGTTATGTGAAGTTGGAAAAATAGACAAGAATAGTTATCTATGTAGTGGGGAGTTGGTAGTTACTACCCGCAATGTGGGTAGTTACCTAAGGTAGTGGTTAGTGGGTGGTTACACGAAATGTGGACATCTGCTATATATACACATTATAAACAATTCTTCTATCAAGAGACTCACTCAATCTCTACATGGTTTTTTATTCCAGAAAATAGTACACTATCTCTCGGTTCAAAAGTTTGATTCATTGAATTAAACAAGTTTTTATATCATCAAAGGGTTAATTGAGGAACATATAGTATTAGGATTGGAGAACATTGATTTAAAGAATTTCATATACTCACAGCATGAAAATCGTGAAGTTAAGTATTCATCATTCCTTTTCCACATGTATTATCTAATTATCCCGTTAGAATCTATTGGTGATAATTGCTTCCGCAGTATTTGAGATTAATTGTTGCTAAGAGGATATGAAATTAAGACTACAAACTAAGATTATTGAATGTTAGTACAAATTTCCAATCAGTATTAACTTAATATATGTGTCATAAAACAACTCTCTTTTTATAACATGTCACTATATATTACGTATCATAGACGTAACTACTTCAAGTCTGTGTCCTTAAAACTTTTAAGGGGTGGCCAAATAAAAAAGATATATATGTGAAATGAAATGAGGAAATATTACAAAAATTTACACCACTTAAGAAGAACCCAACTTTAGCTCCTCAGTGTCACCAAAAGCTTCTCAAACCCTCTACGTATATGGGCCTTCCACTGCAAAACAATAATAATAACAACAACAATAATATTATATACTAAGGGCCTTTAATGAATCAAATAGCAATAAATACCAAATAAAAAATTTTAAAAAAAATCTTAAATATTGAAGCTGCTTGACTCTTAAAGGCTACGTAAATTATTCAGTTGGTACAAAAAAAACAGACTCCAAGTTGGAAGATTCTCTTTGTTTTCTTTTTAAACAAAAACTGGGAAGAGGAAGAAGGAAGATGCAAATTAGAGCAGTAAAGGTTATTGAAAGTTTTATTCTTTATTATTATTATTATTATTATTATTATTATTATTATTATTATTATTATTATTTTCCTTTTCTGTTTTGCAAAGAAAGGCCAGAGGGAGATGAGTATCAATGACCACGTAAGCAACATGGTCTCGAAAAAACAATTTAAACAGAAGCCTTTAAATTTAGCCTCAGTTTCGTTGCCCAAAAATACTCCTACAGCTGTTGTCTCAAACTAACATAAATAAAACGCTTTCCCTTTTCTTTTAATTTATTATTATTATTATTATTATTTTACTTGTCTCGGAAAGCCCTTGCTTGTTTATTATATTATTATTTTTAACTCAACGAATTTAAGTATATTTTAACTAGTTGAATTATATAATTTCATAAAAATTTTAAATCGATTTTATGAAGTCTAGAATTAATGGGAAGAGTAAAAGTGTAAGATTCGAATTTAAACAACACTCGAGGCTCCCGTTTTGGTATATGGGGCACTTCCTTACTCAACTTCCAGCACTCGACTTGCCATTCAACCTATTACTTCTAATTTGAAATCTTGCATTTTTCTTATAAATATATCATTATGACTTTAAGGGAGTTAACTCATTTGTCATTCTTAAATTTATCATTCCACACTCTTCTATTACTTAACTGTTTTAGTATTCATGGTAAACACAGAGTTAGTTTCTTTTGCATGTCACACCATTTTCTATTATTATTATTATTATTATTATTATTATTATTTTATTTTATTTTTTTTTTTGTGAAAAAGGTAACTTTTATTATTCAACTTGCAAAATTAATAAACCTTCACTCAAACTTTCATTTTTTAAATTAACCTTTAGAGCTAGATTTAAATGTCACCGATTGATTTTAACTAACAAACCATAAAACGACTTCCAAAGTTCATTCATTTCAACGGACATTCGATCTTATGCATAAAATTAAGCACAGTTGATGTAGAAGATTAATTAACCATTAAACAAATCTCTAAAGAAACCCACAAATTTCAATAAAAATTCAACTTTGTAGTTTGTCTTTTACACTAAGCTTAAGTTATAGAATTCATTGACATAAATAAGATGATTTTAATTTGATGAAATTTCAAGTTTAAACTAAAAATACATATACCATTAAAATAAGTTTATACTTTAGAGGACTCATGAAGCTTCAATGTTTATTTTAAAACAAACGTAAATCCAAATCCTCAACCCAAACACCCGGTTAATTTGGGAACATGTTTTGATTTTATGTCCCTGTACACTTGTGGAATGTTGAATTCTATCTTTGAAATTTGAAATTTAATTTAAAAAATATACTTTAGATAATTTTTTGGGCCAATTTTACAAATAATATAATTTTTTTTTAAATGACAAAATTAAGGTGGTGTGAAAATTTTTCTAAAAATAATATGATAATTAAAAAATATGTCTCGGGTTAAATGGAAAGTATTGACAAAAATAGGTGAAAAAATCATGTACATGGTCTGCGAGTTTCGTAAGGAAATCCAGTCCACGATTTCCTTCAATTTAAATTTGGTCAAATATCATCTGCCACATAAAACTCGTGGATAGAGTTAGCATTTTTTTTTTCTTTTTCCCTCCTATCTAGTCTTTTATGTTTAGATTTGTTTCACTTTAACAATAAAACAAATGTTTTGAATTTTCTTTCACCGTACTCAAACTATCAACCATGCATATAAAAATTTAACAATGAAATAAATAGAAAGAGATATTTACCAGAATGATTTGGGATGTCTTCAAAAATAGAAAAACTGTTAAAAATAATTACAAATATAGCAAAATTTTACTTTCAATTATGATATATTGCAATAGACCTGGATAAACATCTATCACTTTACAAAATAGACCCGGGTAGATATCTATTTGGGCCTATCATGATCTAATCACAAATGAAAAGTGAAATTTTGCTATATTTATAAATAGTTTGATATTTTTTTATCTATAATCATTTTTCTAATTATTGAGTTAAATAATAATTTCTCAAAATAAAAAATACAATTTTGAGTAATTGGGTAACTCTAAATTCACTTTTGGAACCGAACATAATAATTCTAAATCAATTCTAAACATATGAAAAACACTTTTAAGAATTTGGTACCAAACATAGATTTAATTGTTCAAAAATCAATTTTACAAAATCAATTATACACGAATCTTTTTTATGTTAAGATCACTACTCCAACTATCACTCTCAAACACACACTAAATTCCTATTTCTAAAAATTACTATTCCAACTATTACTCTTAAACACATTCTAGAAAATGAGAGAGTGGGGAGACATGATTAAAACATGTACCAAAGTTCAACTATTTTGTTTAATTAATAAAAGAAAAAACTTTTTTTAATATTTAGAATAAAAGAAGAAAAAAAAAAAAAAGAAACTGTACATACTTCATCACCAAGAACTGCAGAGAACTGTTTAAAAAAATTTTGATAACAAAAAAAAATTAAAAAAATCATGATAACAAAAAACAAAAAAAAAAACTATATAAAAAATAAAAAAAAAAAAAACTTTTTTTAATATTTAGAATAAAAGAAGAAAAAAAAAAAAAAGAAACTGTACATACTTCATCACCAAGAACTGCAGAGAACTGTTTAAAAAAATTTTGATAAAAAATATATTTTAGTGAAGTCCTGGCACCCAACTCCCAGTCCCAAAAACAATAATTAGTCAAATATAGAAAAAGAATATATATATATAATTAAAGCAGAAGAAGTTAGTTGTGTGAAGAAAAAAAATTATATATATATGGTTTGAGGATAAATTGGTTGTGTCCAAAAAAGAAATAAAAATAAAAAAAAAATAAAATGATAAGGTGGTGATGTAATGAAATGATATATGTGTTCAACATGCAAGCACTGCAAGCATCTGCTATACGTCTCCTTCTCTCTGTTTTCCTCTGTTTCATAATTTTTCACTCATAAACCTCCAAAGTCAAAATTTCACTCCTCGTTAATGGCAACTTTGTCTCCAACCTCAATCATGCCCACAAAACACCGCCATTCTCACTTCTTTACACTATATATAATCATCCACAACGATGGTTCCAGTTCACTGTATCTCAATTTTGCATTTAAACTACAACACTCTTCCCGCACAAATGATGGTGGAGTTCCATGGAGAAATCCGAGACCCCAACGATGGTGAAGACCAAGAACATGAAGAACAAGAAGAGGAAATTAGCTACGATGATCTCAAGAAACGAATGTGGAAAGATCGACAAAGGTTGAAGAAGATGAAGGAGAAGCGTGATGATGAAGAGCCTGAATCCGCCGCTAGAGAAGAAGCCTCTCGCCGTAAGAAAATGGCTAGAGCTCAAGATTCAATCCTCAAGTATATGGATAAGATCATGGAAGCTTGTAAGGCACAAGGGTTTGTTTATGGCATCGTCCCCGAAAAGGGTAAGCCCGTCACCGGCTCCTCCGAGAGCCTCCGTGAGTGGTGGCGGAATGACGTCCGATTCGAACAAGGTGCTCCCATGGCCATAGCAAAATTCCTCCCCAAAGTAATCGAAGAATCAGAGCTCGATCCCAATTCGTTTTTGCACCTACTCACCGATTTACAGGACACAACATTAGGCTCCATTCTCTCTGCTCTGATGCAGCACTGTATTCCCCCGCAGAGGAAATTCCCACTGGAGAAGGGTTTAGCGCCGCCGTGGTGGCCGACGGGTAACGAGCTTTGGTGGGGAGAACTGGGCTCCGCCGGTGGGCATGGTGTTCCGCCGTACAAAAAGCCCCACGACCTCAAAAAGGCTTGGAAAATCAGTGTCCTGGCGGCGGTGATCAAACACATGTCCCCTGATATGGACAACATGAGGAAATTAGTTCGGCAATCGAAGAATTTACAAGCAAAAATGACGGCAAAAGAGACGCTTACTTGGGCTAAGGTAGTGAATCAAGAAGAAGCCCTGTCACAATTAACCAAAAAAAAACTCAAAATCGCACCCGACGTAGAAGAAGAAGAAGAAGAAAAAGAAGAACACGAGAAAAACAGAGGCGAACAGCGCACGGATAGAATTATGGAGAAGCGGAAGTGCATATTCGAAGAAGAAGCTGTAGCCGATTCGACACTGTACCCTTGCCAGAATCAATGGTGCCCACAGAGCGAGGTGCTGATGGGATTCATGGACAAGAACGCAAGAACAGAGCATGAGACGCAGTGCATTTACAGAGGCGGGCAGACGGCGGAACAAGAACAATTCTCAGAGGAGCAGTCGATCGACACGCATTTGAAGAGCGTGGTGGATTGGATGAACTGGGAGTTATCAAGAGCAGAGCCGGGCAGCGACGAGGCAAGGATCGAAGATGCCGGAGACGGGTCAGGCAGCAGCACGGTGGAGGATTACTGGAATGGCGGCGCGGTGGAGGCGGCGTTTGAGATGCAGAGAAGGAGTATGGATTTGAATGCGAGTCCAGCGGAGGATTTGGGTGCCCAACAAGATGCCACTTCCATTTGGGATTTGAGATACGAATGGGCTGAGGAATGAAACCAACAACCACTTCCTTTTCCCACATTTGCCTTCTTTTCCATTCATTTTCCCTTTTCAATTTTGATCATCAAACACAAAATTACGTTTTCAGTATTACGTTTTCAGTTTTCAGTTTTTTTTTTTCTTGGTGGTAGAAGTGATTGGACTTTAGGTTGATTTATCTTCTTCCATTATGATTATATGATTATGATTTATATTACTACTACCATTGGTAGTGTTCCATCAAGTCGAATTGGGTTTCGCTTCGAATATATATTATGTACTTGCTGGTCTTTACATTTAATGCATTCCGTTTGTTAAGGATTGATTCTTTATTTAGGCCCTCTGATAAATTTTTTCTGAAAATTAAGTCTGAGAGTATCCATTTCACTCTCAATTTCTTTGATTATCTCTACTTTCCATCCATTGGTTAAGAATAGGAAATTATTTATAAATATAAAAAATTTAATAAACTGCGATAAATTTCTATTGTTTAGATGATAAATTGCAATAAATAATGTAATTTTTCTATATTTTGAAAACTAACCGTTTAAGAAACTTGAAACTTGAAATTTGAAATTTGTCACATAGATGAAAATGATGATGATATAGGCTAAAAACAAAAAAAAGGAACTGGGTTTAGTATCTTCAAATGATTGATATTGTTCTTTAGCCACGAAATATATATGAGTGAAGAACAGGAGTAATAAATATCTTATTTATTGAATCTATGCTTTAGATAAGTTTAAATACATTACACCAAACAAATTAAGTAAAAGATTAAAAATAAAAAGAAGTACATACACATTACACCAAACAAATTAAGTAAAAGATTAAAAATAAAAAGAAGTACATACTTAGGTTTCAAGAATATGAAATTCATGCCAATTAATTAATTAACAAGAGGTTAAAACATCATATCCATGTTTCAAGCAGTAAAAAGAAGAAAAATAACTATAAAGCAATGCATGGAAAGAAATCAAACGCTGAAAATGCAACCCTTTGTAGAGCTTAATAACAAATTTATTTTTCTCAAATTTCTATTTCTAAGATATATGTTCGAGACTGTTAAGAAAAGAGAAAGAGCGAAGACGACGATGTTTTCACAACGACTCGTCGTAGTCGAGATATTGTTTGAGAATGGAGGGACAGAAAGCAAGAGGACGTTGGATCAAGAAGCCCATAGCGTTTGCATAGCGGAAGTTGTTAGTGAGGCCATTGTTGTTGGTGAGAATAACGGTGGCACTGTTTCGACCTCGGTCGGGCTGGTTGCAGGTAGGGTGAGGGCTGCTCACAAGAACTACCTTACAACTCTCATCCTTGTGGTCTTCATTGACATCAATGGTGTATTTTCCTTTGGAATTGGTAATAGCTTCTTTGGTGAACTTCAACACCCACTTGGCTCTATCTCTGCACTCTAACCTCACTCTTGCACCTGTTTCATTCCATCAATTAAATTTTCTAGTACTACAATAATATCAGTTATTAATTAGTTGTCATAAAAGAAGCAATACCAGATATGGGAGCGGAGACGTTCGTCTCGAAACCACACCGACACGTGTCGCAATAGACACAACCATTGACGACGAAAAGCTGCGCTGAGGCGGCCGGGCCATGAAGCAGGGCAAGAAAACAAACACAAAGGAATATAGTGAAAAGATTAGGAGCAGTAGAAGCCATGATAGGAAGAAGAATGAAGAAAGATTAAGGGATGGCCTCTCATTTCCAATGGTTCCTCATATTTAAAAGGGAAGTTTTGCAGATTGGGAATTTGGATTTGTGTGAGACATTAATGTCACAACGTGCTCTTTCCCTTCACTTCCGCATTCTCACCACTTTCATTATTCATCAACCTTTTCCACATCCACATGCCCATCTTTCCTTTTTCTTTATTCATTAAATTGTTTATAATTTATGTATAGTCTCTCAACTTACCCTTCTTTCTACTTTATTCATTCATGTTTAGGCCTTAGTTGGGTAGTCATTTGTTTTTAAAAAATTATATTTGTTTTCTCCCTATTCTCTTATTATTCTTTTATTATAGTTTTCATTTTTTTTTCTAAGTAAACATTGAAGTTCTTAACTAAATTAAAAAAACAAAAACAAATTTGTCTAAACATTCTCAAAATGTAGATAACAAAGAAATAAATCAATAGATGAAAGTAGCATTGTAGGCTTATTTTTCAAAAACTAAAAATCAAATGATTTAGGAAAAGACCAAATAATTATTAAACAAGACCCAAAATAGTGTTAATTATTTATATAAACTTTGGAGAAAAATAACATGAAAATTAGGAAATTCTTCAATATTATTTTTCCAATATCCACAATTCTCACATTTTACCTAATTTAATAGTGGATAGTATTACAATATCTCTCAATATTTGTGTGTTATTAAAAAAGAGCAATATTCAATGCATCTTCTTCTTTAAATGCATTTATTTTTATGCCATCTCACACGATAAATAGATAAATAAATATGAAGCAAAAAGAGTTTGTTACATGGTAAACTATGATTGAATAACCGTGTGAGATGCATAAGAATAAATATAGCACCTAAATATTGTTTTTATATAGAACTTGGAAAATTCCAGACATCCTAAAATGCCCTTTTATTTTGAGGTGTATTCCTTTTAGTTTTCAAAATTTTAGGAATATATTGTCATGAGATTTTAAATTAAAAATCTAGTCCTTTTCACTCTCCTCCTTTCTTTTCTTTAATTGTTATTTTAATTTTAAAGAGAGTTATTAAAGCCTTTATTCACAGACTTCTTAAAACCTATAAATAGATATATATATTTTTAAGATTCTAAATACATTTGGTACCTATTGGCTTAATAAAGATGTGAATAAGAATATAAATAAAAGAGGTAAAAGAAAGTGGGAACAAGAATTAGCAGATCCAATGGAGGAATAGTCGGAGGTTGACTTTTAAGTCTTGTCTTTAAAATCAAGGAATAGTCGGAGGTCCACCCGCCAGCTGCGGATCTTGTCGTCCATATTGAGGTTTCCATTTTTCCTTTTCCGTCCTTCCAACGGTGGAGATGAGAACTTGGAAGTATTAATGGGTGAGATTGTTTTGTGTATGTGCACACACAGGAGGCTCCGTGCACACCTTCCTCACACGGATCATAATTTTGATGGAGATTAAATCAAGCCATGCACTTCGGATGGTTATTGTATTACGGTAAAATCCCTCTTATGTTCTCCATCAAATTGAAGTTTCAAATTATAAGCTTCAGTTGCTCTTCAACTCTCCAAAGAAAAATATATATATATATATATATGCCACCAAAAAAACTCGCATACATTGTTATAGCCTTCTGTGTACTACTCGTCTGCTTCTGTAATGTCTTTTATCTTTCGAGTTGACCTACGTGAGACTATTGTAGGACAAATTCAATGAATGATCTCTGTTTTGTTGAAGAGATGAAAGAAAGAGCTTGTATATATAGCCATTACGATGGAATCACACTAGAAATACCAACCCACCAATAATTGTGGTGCAAAACAGAAAATAAAATCTAAATAACTAATTTCCTAATTAATAGCAAATTTATTCCAAATCAATAACAAAAATAACTTTAACAACTTCTCACACTAGTGTGGTGTTGAGCCGACCATACTTCAATACCTAAGTTAATATATAAAGTAAGCAAGGTTATACTTCTCCTTTGGAGTTCGCTTACTTCCTCTTTCGGGTTGTCAAATAAGAGTTATTTACAATGTCCTTCCCTTGATACTCGTATGTGGTTACATGTGATGCCGACAATGTCAGGGTGGTTGCATTCCTAAGGCTACAAAGTGCTAGAACCAAGTTTATAGTATAATTCATCTAGCTCGTATGGTCGGTTCTAAACTTGAGGGTCTGACTTTTCCCATATTGCCTCCTAGGTTCCCATGAACATGGACTTGCCTATGGGCTTTGAGCCTTGTCTATTGTATCCCTCGAAGAAAAATATTTATATAGTACTAGAAATGATTGAGCATTTATTCTTTTTTTAATATATCGTTCGACTTATGAGATGATGTTGAAATATAAACTTTTTAGAAAAACTCAGGTGCTACCACATACATTTGTCCAATAAAAAGTTTGACATGTGACAAATTAATTTTTTTAAAGGGCCACTTGCAAAAATAGCAAAAAAAAAACATTATTAAAATTACAAATTCAGCAATGACTTTTCAAAATTTGTAAATACAACAAAAAAAAAAGTCTTATTAGTGTGTCAGCATGTATATTAGTAGTATATTTGATATACTTTATATTTGGTATGTCAATCGACTAATATACCAACAATATAAAGTATATAAACTATACAATTGATATATAAAAAAACAATGTTATACTTACAATTTTATTTAGAATAAACATTGATACACTGTTGATACACTAATGATATACTTGAAATTAAGCTTTTTATGAGCATTTATCAATATTGATAAACTAATTTATACTTTAAATGAAGTTTGAATAAGCATCTAACTATCACAATTGATGCATTAATAATCTATATATTTGAAATTGAATTTTGAATGAGTATCAATATACTACTGATACCATAATCGAACAAATAACGTCGACCATAATACAATTAAATCATGATATATTAGTTGTATAAATGATATTTTTTAAATAAAATATATCTATAGTTTAATATACCAAATACAAAGTATATTAGATATATCTACGAATACACAAATGAGAAAAAATTATTAATCAAGTTTACATCTTTTTTGTTATATTTGCAATTTTAGAAAATCATGACTATGTTTGCAAACTCTTATGTTCTTTGCTACCCATTACAATTTTCCTTTTTTTAATTGTTTTGCGTGTAAAGGTAATTTTTTTAAAAAAAAATAATGTAATATAAATAACTAATGACAAAATATAGTTAACTTCAAACAACTCTAATGAAAAAAATAAGTAAATTGTGGACATGGTACACGTACTACGTAACGATTAAATAAATGAATTGTGGACCTCATACATGATTTTGTCCTAAATTGTGGACCCATAGACGATTTACACGACGTGCAATTGACCTTGACCCACATGTTGCCAACTAGGTGCTAATTGTGCCATTGAAACTCATGGATATGGTAAACGATTTTTTTCACGTGAGTTTACTATAATTTTTAAATATAAATAATATTGTAGATAATATTTCCTAATTTGGCTCATTCCATTGATGTAATCGACAAATCATTTCAAATAAGGAAGAAAATGTTAGTATAAATACTTAAATTTATATTAAATAGATTAACTCTATGATCGTATTCATGCCAAATTGTCGAGAATAAATAACATATCAAATTTCATTGATTGATTAATGATAGCAACAAGATGAATATTATCTTCCTCAACTAAAATTTTGAATGCCCTTAATGGAATCTCTCTCCAGATGGTATTGAAGAAAGACTAAGTGCTAATTAATGTTTTGGTATATTGGTGACCATAGCCCTAAGGTCTCTTTATAAACTACTTCAATTAGAGTTCCCTTTAAACTCTAATTAACTAGACATTGGCTTCTATCCATGAAGTCCCCTACTCAATTGAGAATCTTGAACCTTAATTAAATAGATCATATAATAGAATCTAACCTAATAAAATAACGCAATG
This sequence comes from Citrullus colocynthis, assembly GCA_031780015.1. Lineage (NCBI taxonomy): Eukaryota > Viridiplantae > Streptophyta > Magnoliopsida > Cucurbitales > Cucurbitaceae > Citrullus > Citrullus colocynthis. The sequence continues at coordinate 91,622 of QLSR01000254.1, forward strand.
TGATAAAATACTAACTCACGTACATAGCTTATACTTTAATTATATGTATTTAAATAAAAACATGTCTAACGAAAAAATTGTGACATTGAATTTGTGGAAATTTTCCCAAATCTATTTGCAAAAATATTTCCAAATTTTAGCAATTTAATTTACCTAAATTATTCACAATGTTTGTATTTTGAAATTTCTCTGGATGCATATATATTACTCAATTATCTGCAATCATTCAAAATTTGAAGTAGGATTTCACCATTTTCAACGACGATATTAAGAGTTTATGGTATTAATATACATTGACAAGATATTGAATAAGAAATACATATCCGGTATATATGTTAAATTGTATAAATAAAATAATATCAATTCTATGTGATGGTGTATATTTCAAATTAAGTATTGTAAATAAAAAATGGGTATATATGACAACAATGAATAAAAAAAATTCAAGATGAATGAATAAAAGGTAAAATAGAAATAGAGAATTGATGAAATATATGTTAGAAAGAATTAATTAAACAAACTAAAAAATAAATTAGTTAAATTAACGCAATAAATGTGGAGAGAGGAGACTAATGGAAGGGCAAAATTAGAGAGAATATAAGGAAAAAAAAAAAAAAAAACTAATTCCCAAAAGATGCTGTGTAGAGAATTAGGAAAGAACAAGAGAAGGGAAGTTTTTCCCCTCTCACGTAGGATTTCTTTTATTAATATTGTTATTATTAAAATTATTTATAAAAATATAGTCATTTCCAAACTTATTATAAAAATACCAATTGTTTTGTATATCTTCATCTTTTCAAAACACTAACATATATTTTTGGTACAGGTCGGCAAGGTATTTTAAAATATTTTTAAAATATTTTTTGTTAATTAAATTCTAAAAAGAGAAAATTTTAACCTTCTCCTAAAGTTTGTCTATGATTAAATGCTAAAAAATCTTAATATTTTCCATCTTTTACAAATAGTAAGAAAGAACCATGATTTAAATTTAAACAATATTAATAAAAACATTATTTTTAATTCGTCTCTATTTTTCTAAATTTATTTATTTTTTTAATTAAAAAATATATATCTTAAGTTTCTCCATATTTTACAAATCTTTGGAAAGATGTGTGTTTTAAATTTAAACAATATTAATAAAAAAAATTATTTTTAATTAGTCTCTATTTTTTTTAAATTCATTTATTTTTCTTAATCATTCCTCTAATCTCCTAAATGTAGTAAAAAAAATTAATCTTCTCCCTGCTTTACAAATCTTAAGAAAATTTTAAGAAAGGGGTGTGATTTAAATTTAAATAATATTAATACAAAAGTCATTTATAATCGATCTCTATTTTTCTAAATTCATTTTTTTTTTAATCAGTCCTACTTGAAAGTATTTTTTTTAAGATTTGTAAAAGATGGAGAAGATTAAGATTTGTTAGCATTTAATCGAGAACCAAACTTGGGAGGTTAAGATTTTCTCTTTTTAGCATTTAATCGACAAAAAAAAACAAAAAATTTAATACCTCGTTTTTCAAGACAAAAATTTACACCAAAGATATATCCTTGTTTTTTAAAAGACGATGACAACTATATTTTTATAATAAATTTAGGAATGATTATACTTGTATAAATAATTTTAATAATAACAATATTAATAAAAGGAATTCCCTCTCCGAAAGTTAAAATTAAAAATTAAAAAAAAAAAAAAAAGAAAAAGAAAAAATTGGCTATCCTTGTGCTAAATGAGGTGGATCATGGGAAATCGTGTACCCGATAGCGTCTAGTTGAATCCTTTCTTGAACAACATTATTTTTTTATTTAGAAAAAAAAAAATCGCCATTGCCCTATTTTTATCAATTTTTTTTATAAAAAGAACCACATTATTCTTTAAATTAGCCCAAAAGAAAGACAACCACGGAGTCATTGCTCTAAACTTTTGGAAGGTACCCAAAAAGATTCATGTTCAAATCAAGTTATGATGGTCATGTTGGATAATCATTCGAGCCTTATTTGATAATATTTTTTGGTTTTTAAAATTAAATTTATGAATACTATGTATATAATATTTGTTTTTTTTTTTAATTTTGTTATCTATTTTTTAATATTGTATTAAAAACTCAAGTTAAGTTTTGAATTAAATTTATGAATACTATGTATATAATATTTGTTTTTTTTAATTTTGTTATCTATTTTTTAATATTGTTTTAAAAACTCAAGTTAAGTTTTGAAAATTAAAAAGTATTTTTAAATACTTATTTTTATTTTTAAAGTTGGGATAAAATTCAAGTGTTTAGTTTCCATCTCAATGCATTTTTGTATCTTCGTTTGTAGTTTTAGAGAGTATGCCTGATTATGTATTCTTCAAATAAATATAGATAATTAGCAAAACCTCTTTTGAACTAACAAATGAATTGTATTATAGCAAAACCTCTGTCACATGCATCCTTAACAGATAAGGTGAAAAGATTGAAATCATAAGTTGGGAAATTTCTTTTAATGAGGACAAAATGTCACGAAAAAATGCTAAGAAGTGTTGGTAGGTTATAATAGTATGTGTTTGGAATGCAAACTATTTAGTCTATATTATAATAAACTATGTTTGGGTGCAAACTACTTTAGTCTGAGTAGGAAATAGTAAACACCGTAACAAATAAGGGATCAAGAGAAAATGAATATAAAATAGTAAACACTACAATAAAGAAGGATTTAAAATAATAATATTATAGTTAATTGTTAGTAATAATAGTTGTAACTATTATAATTAGAACCCAAACATGCAGTGGACTATACTCTACTAATTTCAATTGGGTGGTCTAAATACCTCCTAAATTTCGAAAGATTTTCAATTATTTAAAATTTTAAAAAGTAATAATCAACAAATATAGGTAATTTAAAATAAAATCATACAACTTACTTGTCATTTTTTAAATCTAATTTTTTCCTCGAGAATGTATTAGGGGTATTCGTGAGATGGGTTAGGTTGGGTTGAAACCCATTTTAGACTCAATCCAATTGTTCAGTTTGTTAATTTCTTCAACTCAAATAACTTTTATTAAATAATGAATGCAACCCAACCCAATAAAATGTAAACTATAAAAATAAGTAAAATGTTAATATACAAAAAAAAAAAAAATTATTTCAATATTTCATATATATTTAATTATGATTAATAGCCTAGTTTCAATTTATATTGTAAAAAGTTTCTTTCTAAAGTACTAAAACATATATTTTTAGGAGTTTGTGTTAAAGAATAAATTGACCAAAAAAATCATAAAATAAAATAAAATAAAAATAATTGAATTAAAACACAACATACTCTTTTAAAACAATAATAATTAAGTTCACGATAGTTTGGGCTATTATCGGTAAATCGATGAACTAACTCATCCTATGAATCTTTTATTTATTGACTCCAATTCAACCCAATCATACGAATTTGGTTGGGCGAGCAGATTTTTTGAACACCTCTTGGAATGAACCGTAAATGATCAAACAAAGTTCTTGTATCTTCTTTAATAATTTTGCCCAAAAGATTTTTTTTTTTCCTTTTCCGGTGATCTTATAGGAACAATACTATTTGGTCCCTAGGCTTTGGGTTTAGTTTTCATTTGATTCTTAAATTTCAAAATGTTACACCCTTAGTCCTTAAGTTTTGAGGTTCAAAATGTTACAGTTTTACCCATAAAATTTGAGTTTTGCTTTAATTTGGTACCTAGGTTTCAAGATTTACAATTCTAATTTCAATTTTTCATTAAATATTCACTTTTCATTTTTAATGTTTATTGATTTAAAACAATTATAATTAATTAAGTTTCACTATTTTTCATCACAATTAAAATTAAATCATTTCACTTTATAATTATTTTCATCTGATTAATAGACATTGACTGAAAGTGATTATTTAATGAAAAGTCAAAGTTTAAAGTGTAAAATCCTAAAACTTAAGAACCAAATTAAAACAAAACTCAAATCTTAAGGCTAAAATTGTAACATTTTGAAACTCAGGGACTAAATCGAAATCAAACTCAAAATTCAAAGACTAAACTCAAAATTGTCATATTTTTGTGTAATATTTCATCTCATTAAGTTATTCATGAAAAAAATAGAAAGAATAAGATAATTTTGTAATTAAATTTATTTAATTAAGTTATACGTGTAAAAAGCCTTAAAATATTTCTTCTTATATGAATGACTATCAACCTTATCATTGGGTACAAGCCAAAAGCTAACTCAATCCAAAATATCCAAACCAAACCAAAAGTTAAAGTTTGAACGATTGAATTGGGTCCAACAAGAATGGATATATAAGTATGTATATTGTTTTTCATACATTATATTTTATATATTTAAAGATTAAACTTTTGAAGTTGTTTTTTGTAAGATGTATCTATGCTTCAAAATTTTGTCACAAAACAAAGTATATAGCCAAGAAGCAAGCATTATGTAAACAAACTCAAAATTTTGGAAGAAAAAACAGAAAGTTTTTAGCGAAGTTAAGAGTAGATGCAACTATATTGTAACTTCCTTTTAGCAATGGGGTGGAAGTGATTTTCAAGGCTTCTTGGGTTGCTTTGATGAGGCTGAGGTTAATATCATGAGAGGAAGGCACCTTCCTTTCATCCCACCATTCTCATTCTCTTCATTTCCATCTCTTTTTTCTTCCAACTCTCCTCTTTTGCTCCTAAATATAAAATGCCAAAATATCCTTAACATTCATGAATGTTCATATTAACCACTTGTATGATATGCCAATTTATTAGTTTTTAGGAATTTTAGTACTTGTCAATGTGAATGACATAGTTAGAGAAAACGTGAAATTTCCGATATAATTAAAGAAAATGTGAAGATGTAAGACTATAATCATTTGCTTTTTTGTTTTCAATTTTAGAATAGTGTGATTCTTTTATCACAATTCTTTATTATGATTTTCATCAATCTTAAAGAAAGTTTTTAACTCGAAAAATTTCAAATTTTTTAAAGTTAACTTTGAAAACATCGCTAAAAAATAAGTATTAAAACAAAGAAACTCATACATAAAAATAGTTTTTACAAGTCTAATATTAAAAAATTAAAAACAAAAAATTAATATCTCGTTTGATAACTATTTAGTTTTTAAAATTGGACTCACAAATACTACTTTCATCTATTCTAAAAATTTACTTTTGTTTTTTGAGTTTAACTAAGAATTCAACTTTTTTTTAATTAAGGATGATGTAAAAAGTTATAAGAAATTGCTAAGAAATAAATTTAATTTTCAAAAACTAAAACCAAATTCTTACCCAATGGGACCGTAATTATTATGATTTTAAGGTTTTTTTTTTTCAAATATAACAAAATGTGACCGTCTATGAGTGCTAGACACTGATAATGAGTGTCATGTTTATTAGTGTCTACCACTAATAGACTTTTGACATTTTATTATATTTATAAATATGTTCAATACTTTCCTCATTTAAAATAATTTATATAATTTAGATTTGTTTTTCTTTTTAATTTTATGTTTTATGGGACTTTTATTTTATAAAAATAATGGAGTATTGTACTTACTTTTCTTCATTATAGGAGCTAGACTTCTTCAGCACAGGTTGGACGACATGTCGATCTTCTCTAATGGCCTCCACAATGGAGCCGCTGAAATACTCTTTCTCCTCCGTCTGCAACTTCCCGAACCTCGGATTCTCCGACATATACTTTATCATCTCCTCTTCTCCGATCACCTTTCCGACCATTTTACACACAACCTCTTTCCCAAGCCCCTTCTCCGTTCTTCTCACCGGTTCTCCGGAACACGGCCCGGTTTTCCCCTTCGAACCCACCGAGCCGCCACACGCTATGAACTGCAGCAGGACCGAGTTCCGACTCGGCGCCGACTCGGTCTCGAGTTCGTTGTCGTGGTCAAAAGCGAACCGCTTCGAAGTGGAGAGGCGAGAGGAGTCGAAGCGAGTTGACTCGGTGGGAGTCTGAGTTGGGGGACGAGTTGGCCCGGGGGGTTCTTCCGTGGAGATGCCGCGAGAGCAGCGGGAGTGAGAGGTTGTTGAAGGGGCGGTGGTTGGATAAATGTGCTTCTCTCCATCGTCGTATTCGTAGTCTTCGACTCCGTCGTATTCTATGTCAGAATCAAGGTGGTTGGCTAGTTCTTTGAGTGGATTCGGAGCGAGTTGCTGTTTCCGAGTTTTACTCGGAAGGTTCAGCTCTTGAACCGTTTGCCTGGTGTTGTTGATTGTGTGTGTTTGTTGCAATTTTTCTGTACACAAAAAGAAAATAATAATGTGTAAAACTATTTTGTAATGAATAATGAAAATGTATTCTCATGACAAATGTTTTATTGGTAGTTTAAGATACCATTTTAGCCTCATATGTTAGTTTAATTTCTTTTTAGTTTTTATACCTTCCAATGTTTAAATTTAATTTTTTATATATATATTTTTATTTATTTATTTATAAAGATAAGTTATTTTTTTAAAAAAAATAATAATAACCACAACTTAATGATAAAAGCTAATTTCAAGATTTACTTAAAATCCTAGTACTAAATAAAAATATAACAAGTTTAAAAAACATTGAGAGTTGTTTGACACTAAGTTGAGTTTATAGGTTGGTTTATATATACGTGGAATTCGTATATTTATGTTTGAGGTGAAGAGTTGATTTGTCGAAGTTATGAAATTTGTGTTTGAGGTGTTGAGTTAAGTTCATATCTTAGGAGTATCTAACATGATTTTTTCTTACATAAATAATCTGTTTTTATGGTGATTATTCTTGTTTGGAAACTTTTTTATTCAATAATTCTACATATCTATAAAGTGGTGGTAGCAAAAATCGTCAGAGGTGGTGTCCTAAATTTGGTCGTTGGAGGTAGTGGCCAAAGTTGGCTGTCAAAGTGTCCTTCACAAAGGCATCGATGGTGACGAAGGTTGAGTATACTATTACCAAATTAGTTGGGTATAAAATATTAGTGGCTTACAAAATTGAAACCTCCAACCACTAACACATAGCAACTCATAGTAACTAATACCCTCACCCAGCACCATGTAAGATTTAAAAAAAGAAAAAAAAAATTGGTATTTACTAACCTTGTCTATAATTTTAAGAAATGTTATATCATATATCTAGTATTTGAATTTTGAGGTTTGCACCTATTTAATTCTTGAATTATTAAAATTGTCTAGTATAGTTTTATCCTTTCAATTTTATGGGTAATAAGCTTTTGATATATATAAAAATCTTAAAAGTTGATTTAATGTCCAGGAGAATCTAGAATTCAAAATTGAAAATATTAAATGCTTAAAAGACTGGCTAAATACAAATTTAAAAAATAGTTTAGAGACTTATTCTGCAGGAGAAAGTTTTTAAAAAATTAAAGACTTATTAAACACTGTTTAAATTTAAAGTTTAAGAATTTGTTTGAATATAGAATTTGAAAATTAAAAAATTTATTAGACAGTAAAAAGTTTTAAAAACTAAATAAATAAAAATTTAAAAGTCCATGAATAAAAATTATATTTTAATCTAAAAATTAGGATCAAATTATTGATTTAGGTTCTATGATTTGGACTTCAAAAAAAAAGAAAACAAAAATAAAAATACATAATGCCTTTATGTTTGAGCATAGTTTCCTTTTTAGTCTCTTTAATCTTTCTTTATCATCAAGTAGTCACTTTATGTATTAAAGAGTGTCTAGTGAGGATATGATCTTAGAACTAAACAAAATAATAAATGTTTTCGGGGTGTCGGTGATGTTGAGTTAGTTGTTACAATTTGTGAGTTTCAATACTCGTGGATTATAATAATTTGTGTTTGGGTGCAAATTATTTTAATATAAATCATAATATAGATTTTATTTGGAGTGAAAACTATTTTAGTTCAAATAGTTAATGGTAAAAGAAAAAGAAGAGAAGGTGAAAAATAGTAAATGTTGTAGCATAAAATGTTCAAATAGTAAATAGTATAAAATATTTACTTACTTATTTAATTTTTTATTTTAATAATTTTTCAAAAATATTATTGGACATGGACATTTTTATATTTTTACCGGACATTTCCGTAAAATTAAAATATGATGGGTCTGAAACATCAACATTTTAAACTAGTCCATAGTTTTGTGCTTTATATTATTTTAAATTTTAATTTAAACTCTAAAATCATTAAAATTTATCTAAAGATAAAAAGCAAAGAAAAGAATATCACCAGAGCAGTCATCAACGTCAACAAGTAGAGAGGCCTTCAGAACGTACTCAGAACCTTCAGCAGGATATACCACGTCATTTTCCGACAAATCGTTCCACACATATCCATTTTTATAGTTCCTAATAATTAAAAAAAAAAAAAAAAAAAATCACTCGACGACATGTCGTCTTGCAAAATAGAGAATGTTTTTATTTTTATTTATTTACCTTTTACAGGACCAAGAATAGAGAAAGGGCATGGCGTTGCCTCTGAGAACAGCGAGGCGATCCATAACATCTGTGGTCAGAGTAAATAAGATGAGACCCAAAACAACATGTGGTGTGAAATAGTAGTAGGATAGGAGCATACCTTTGAGACGAAGAGGGTGGTTGGGGAAGAGAGAGATTTCGAGGAAATGGGGTTGTTCCAGACGGCCATTTCTGGAGATATAGTAAAAAACTTGGACTTTTTTCATTGGAGTCGGAGAGTCGCGGCGGCGACCGGGGTGGTGGTCTCTGTATTTCTCCTCCATGGTGGTGGCTGAGAGAGACATTGGTTAATTTATTGTGTAGAAATGTAGAACAGAGTGTTTTAAGAGGAAGAGAGGGATTTGGGGGAATTGGAAGAACGACCTGAGGGTAATGATGGAAATTTGACTTTTTTTTTTTTTTTTTTTTTTTTTTTTAAATAAATTTTTTTTTTTTTTTTAAATAAATTTTTTTTTTTTTTTTAAATAAATTTTTTTTTTTTTTTTAAATAAATTTTTTTTTTTTTTTTAAATAAATTTTTTTTTTTTTTTTAAATAAATTTTTTTTTTTTTTTTAAATAAATTTTTTTTTTTTTTTTAAATAAATTTTTTTTTTTTTTTTAAATAAATTTTTTTTTTTTTTTTAAATAAATTTTTTTTTTTTTTTTAAATAAATTTTTTTTTTTTTTTTAAATAAATTTTTTTTTTTTTTTTAAATAAATTTTTTTTTTTTTTTTAAATAAATTTTTTTTTTTTTTTTAAATAAATTTTTTTTTTTTTTTTAAATAAATTTTTTTTTTTTTTTTAAATAAATTTTTTTTTTTTTTTTAAATAAATTTTTTTTTTTTTTTTAAATAAATTTTTTTTTTTTTTTTAAATAAATTTTTTTTTTTTTTTTAAATAAATTTTTTTTTTTTTTTTAAATAAATTTTTTTTTTTTTTTTAATTTTTTTTTTTTTTTTTGAGAAGAGAGGGAACTCGGATCCCTATGAATGAGGAACAAGAAGTTACTCCACAATAATGGATTAATGTGACAGGTGATTTTTACAAGTCAATTGTTGGAATGGTAATTTTTCTTCCCTCTAACAAACTAGTTCGGTTTACCTCTGTCATCTATTTAGACTTTTTAAAATGATATATACATGTTATAGGGGAGATTGTATTGAGCAGTAAATTAAGTATAGGGTTTAGTAATTAAGAATTTTTAATTATTTCTTATTACATAAATTTTTAAACAATTAATTAATAGAGAGACAAAGAAAGATAGAGAGAGAGAGAAAAGTGGCAACGGGCGATCGGCGACGGAAATAAGTGGTGGAGAGACAGAGTGGTGGTAAGTGAAAATGGTGAGGAGGTGAAAGAGAAATGTTGGGGGAAAGAAAGATGGAGAGAGAAAGAGAAAAATGGCGACTAACAACTGACAATCGGTGACCAGACATGGGGCGATCAACCGAGGTAAGCGGTGGGGAGGTGGAGTGGTAGGTGACAGCTAATGGTGTGAAGAAGTGCCAGTTGTTTGAAGAGAGGTGTTGGGGTGGGGGGGGCGGGCTGCTACTTTTGAAGAATAAAGTGTACTAAATATATCAATGTGTTTTAAATCATAGACTGACCTTGTTTTTTTTTTACTATTTTTGCAAAACTAAAAGGTTTGGGCTATGAGCCTAATATTAAGAACTTATTTTGCCCATTTTTCAACTAACCCATATGTAAACAAATTCTTTAATTATTTTTTGATATTAAATTAAACAGTAACTTAATTTCATTTATATTATGGAAATTTTCTTTTTTTTAAAGTGTTTAAAAGAATGGTAAATTGCCAGAGTAATCATAACTTAACTAGTATTCGAGATGTGTTAGCAAGCATAAAATTCTTTCAATTATAAAAATTGAACCCTCAAACTTAAGTAAGTGTTAAAATTAGACATTCAAACTTACAATAGTTGTACAAATTTTACCCTAAACGATAAAAAAAATTGAACCCTCAAGCCTATATAATTGTTACAATTTCTACAAGTATATAAGTTTGAGAGTACAATCTTAACATTTATAGGTTTAAAGGCTCAATTTTTACTATAGAAAGTTTAAGACATAATTGCCACCACCACCCTACTTTATAGGTGATTTTTGCAATTTTTCCTAAAAAGAATTATTTTAAGAGTTGTTGGACGGTAAATAATTAAAAAAAATCATGAATTTAAATAATATTAAAATAAGGATAGGTGTATATAATTGTATCATATGTTAAAATTATTATACTTTTTAACATTAATAATAAGTTCAAGTTTGTTAGAGTTATGGTTTGGGAACTCATAAACTAACTAACCCATAAAACTTTTGTTTATTTGAATCCAAACCAACTCAATAGTTTGAGATAGTTAGGATCTTCTCGAGCAGTTTTTTGAACACCCTTATAATAAATCATTAAATTTGAAATGTTCGGCCTATTACATCATTAATTTATTAGACATTTTGAGAATTAAAATTTAACAGCTTATTAAATACAGTTTAAGATCTTATAGACTATACTTGTAATATGATCTATTTTAATCTATATTTAAGCTCAATTATTGTTGAGCATACAAGTTCTGAGGTTGCATTATTTAACCATTAGTAAAGTATTGGCTATAGTACACATCAATCACCGTTCACTTTCTTCATGGTTTTACGGTTACTATTCGGCTGTAAAATATTGCAATTGAGGCCACTTGTACTCTTTTTCCAAGCCAGGCTAAATATACTAAGGGTTGTTTTGAAAAGTAATTAAAATATTTATAAATATAGCAAAATTTTATTGTTTATCACAGTCTATTGTATTAGCATTATTTTGCTATTAATTATAAATATTTTTAGTAATTTTGCCATTTAAGATAATTTTCCATATATTAATAAGTATAAATAATATATTTATATTCAATAATTAATTAAAATTAATCGTTAGGATTAGTTGATATTAATTTATTAATTAATTAGTCTATATTTTTACTATTCATCTTACAAGTATAAAAATCTCACATGTATAGAAGGTATTAGAAAATCGGATTTAGAATTTCTTGAATAATAATATTCTGGGTTTTAAAATGTAAAATTATGTAAAATAAACAAGCATATTAAATGTTTGTCTAAAATCCATGGCAAAACATGTGAAACAAAAAAAACCTTAGTTCTAAAGTTTTAAGTTTGATTTCAGTTTTAGTTTCTAGGTTTTGAAATGTTACAATATCATTCATGAGACTTGAATTTTGTTTTAATTTGGTCCCTACATTTCAATATTTACAACTTTGACCTCGATTTTTCATCAAATATTCACTTTCAATAAATTGACGTTAATGTTTATTAATTAATTTAAAATAATTATAAAGTAAAAATTTAATTAATCATAATTTTTTATTTTACAAATTAATTAATTGACATTAATACTAAAGATGAACTGTGAGTATTCAGTGAAAAAAATCAAAGCTAAAAATGTAAATCTTGAAAACATATAGACCAAATTGAAACAAAACTCAAATTTCAAAAGTAAAATTGTAACATTTTGAAACTTAAACACTAAATTGAAACCAAATTCAAAATAAAAATACTAAATATGTAACTTTTTGAAACCTATCAATTCAAATTCTAAACTTTCATAAGTGTACCAATTTAAACCCTCCACCATATTTTATTTGGATAACACTTATGAAAGTTCAACGTTTAAATTAATATACTTATGAAAGTTTAAGGTTTAAAATTAATATATTTTATGAAAATTCAAGGTTTTAGTTGATACAATTATTAGTTTGGGGTTTAGATCAACACAATCTCAAAATTCCGGATTTAAATTGATACAATTATTAGTTCGACGTTTAAATTGATACAACCTCTCAAAGTTTAAGGTATAAATTGATATTTATCCTAAAAACAAGAGAAATTATTATAAATAGAAAAAAATATCAAACTATTTACAAATTTATAAAAATTTCATTATTTGTCAACGATAGACTCCTATAGTAGAAGTCTATCATAGTTTATCATTCAAGTAATAAAAGTTTATCGTGACGTATAACGAATAGAGAAACAAATTTTTTCTACATCTATAAATATTTTGTTATATTTCAAAACTGTCCAAACAATAATAATAAAAAAATAAATTGCAGTGGTGGCACAGGATAGTTAGTTTGGGGGGTGGGGAGGTAATTAAATAAGGAGGGTTCCCTGGTTGTCTAAGGATTAGGGTAAAGTGCGTCGGGTTTAGTTACTTTTCAGAAAATTTACTGTTTTTCTCATACACTGTAAAAAATGCTATTGCCGTCGTGGGATTTACCCCTACCAGCTTTTTAAACTCTTATCACTTTTCTCTCTCCTCAGTCTTCAGTGTAGTTTTAATTTTTTTAATTTCATTCAAACTCGTGGTTTTTAAATAAAATAAAATGAGTTAAAATATTTATCAACAATCAAAATTTCGTGATTACGAAAAAATTAATATAATTTTAAAGAGTATTGTAGTTGTCCAATTAATTTCATTCTCTCTATTCTCTCTTGTCCCAGTTTTCAATAATCTTCACCCACCTTTGTTCCTTCTCTTTCTTCTTTCCCTTTCTCTTTCTCTTTTCTCTCTCAATCTTTCTTTCTTTCTTCTTCATTCCACCATTTCTCCTTCATTTTCTCTATTTAAAAGATCTAACATAAACTATCTTTTTTTTTTAGAAAGATCACTTATATACGTTGAAACATAATGTAAATACAATTAAACTTTATGGTAACATCTTAAAATAATCAAATACTATAAGTAAAATATTTGTTATTGAAAAAGTAAGTTATTGTATTATAATGTTAAATTACTCAAATTTACAAATACGTTTTGAATTGATGAGTTTAGTTTATGAAATTGTATGTAGGCAGCCAAATTTACAAATAAGTTTTGAACTGTTAATTACATAATTATGAGGTCATGTGGAAAACCAGATCGATTGTATTTTCAATCAATTTGGGCATGGTTGGAGTAAAATATGGAAATTAACCTCTCAACTCCATTCGTTCCTTCAGAAAAGATGGTGGATTTAAAAGCTAGAATTGGAGAAAGCATGGGTGGGATTAATGAAATTACTTGGTAATCAACCCGATCCGAGGAATCAACACGATTGTAATACATGCTGATGCGGCATGGGTCCTCAGAATTCCAGAAGAGATCTTCCTGGATGTTTGTTTTGCATCACCATTAGCGGAAATTTTAATCATTTTAGAAGGTTTTGAAATTAGCTTCAAAGGTTGGCTAGAGTTCTTGTTCGTCTAAGCTTGGCTAGAGTTCACCTCGGCCTTGCCCTGGCTATTGTTCTTCTCGGCCTTTGCCTCACCTAAGTTTGCCTCGGCTTCAGCCTAGCCTAAATTCACCTTGGCTAGGCCTTTGATGCCAAGCTAAGTTAGGTGGCTTCAATAGTGTCAAAACTTGCCTCAAACTACTCTGCTGAAGCCTAAGATGAGATGGGATGACATTTGACTTTCTATCGAATGCGGAATCTACTGTCAAACTACATGACTTGAAACATAAGATATCATGTGGATCTCACTTGAACTAGAAAACATGTAATTAATTTATGAAAACTAAATTGTGATTAAATTGCACTTATTTTGTATCTTTAGTATTTGTGGTTTAAATCACAATTTCATGAATTTCAAACTTCTATAAAAGTATGTTCATAATAAACCACCACTCAATGAGTTTGTTAGCTCTTCCGTTCTATATTTTTCTATCAAGTAACACTTCTTTGAGTTTCCAACTAATTACGTGACTTTTGCCACTTGTCTGGTATAATATCCCATGTCTTCTTTTGTATGTATTGATGTTTATGTTGGAAGCAAAAGTATTGCAAATAGGTGTTAGTTTATATTTTTCGTTAGTTTAATGTTTGTTATAAGTTTTAGGAGAATTGCATTGGGTAGCAACTTAAGATTATATTTTAGCATCCATGTCACTAACTTTTAAAATATTGCAGATATAGCAATATTTTCAAAATTATTTAAATGGCTGAAATCACGTTATTAGGTTTGTGATATTTGATTTTTACTTATTCCAAATCTACCCTAATGACTAAAATCTTGAAAACTACAAAACAAATCGTTCTTCTTCTATGTTTTTCCTTTTGTGTGTAAAGTCTTCAACCCTCTACAAAAATAAGTCCTAAAATCACGTTGAAGATTTATTTTGATTCACTTTTTTCTTGTTCACGATTGCACTTAGGTTAAGAATTTTATTTTTCAAAATAAGCCTTTTATTGGATTCGATTTCGTCAACTGAAGATTTATTGAAGTTAGTTCCTCTCAATGGGTTGTGTTCAATTTTTTTGCTTGAAGTTTATCCTCGCCTTCTCTCATTTACAATTGTGCTCACGTTAACAATTTTGTCTTCATAATTAGCTTTTTATTGGTTTCAATTTCGTTAGCTGGAAATTTCTTGAAGCAAATTTCTTTATTTTCAATGGTTTAGTGTTCGCTTTTTTTCCTTGAATTTACTCCTTGCCCAAAGATTATTTGTTGTTCAATTCAACTCTAAAATCATGAATTGATTTCGTTAGATTCACAATTTCTCTTGTTCATGGTTGTTCTCGATTTTTCTTGGTTTTCAAAAATGATTTTATGTTCGATTTATGTGGTATGTGCAATCAATCAATCAATCATCGTTGTTATGGTGCGTCTTCTTCTTCAATTCTATAGAAGATACGGCCATTGTCTCTGCAATCTTCATTTACCCAATCAAATCATGTCATAGTATTTCAATTCATCAAAAACCTCTTACTCCTACTAGTTAATTGCCTTTTCAATTATTATTCTATGCCCTAAGTTCCAGAAAATAGTCCAGAACTACCTCCAAATTAGCTCATTCTTTATGATTCCCTATTATTGTTTTGTTTTATTTATTTTTTGAGCTTTCTCCCCTCCCAATTTTTAAACTAATTGAGAAAAAATAGAAAGTAATCAAATGACAATAAAAAAACTACTAACTAACAAAGAATTATTTTGGCTAGAGATTGAGTAGTATGTGCCATTGCTATTTGATTTTCATGTCATTGCTATCACATTACCATCTTTGATATTATATACTTATATATATCAATGTGATTGTTATCTAATTTTCTTTTATATTTGCTTTTTCCATTGGAGTTAGAATCGAAGAAGAGGGTTTCGTTGAATGAATTGACGGAACTGAGAACCAACTTTGGTGGAGTTCCAAAGCAGAGGTTTTGTTCCCAAGTTCAAGAAGCCATTGATTTTCAAGAATGCAATGATGAGCAAATTTGATATGAATTGAACAATTTGCAGAGAATTTCATGAATGATTTCTTCCAAATTTATTCTTTAACTTCCCAATTTATTAGTGTTTAAGAATTTTAATTTATATCATTCAATAGAACTACAATACAAATGGGTTATATTAGATTTTCAATGAATCAAGTTTCTTCCATTTTTATAGATTTCTTTAACATTATTGTTCTAAACTTAACTCTACCTCTTTAACTTCTGTTTAATAGATATTAGTTTAAAAAGGTATAATAATTTTTAGTAGTTAGTATCCTTAGGAATTAGTATCAAATAGTAATTAGACAGCAATCAGATAACAATCGATATTATTGGTAATCAACTAACAATCAATGTCAAATAGCAATTTGATAACAATCAATATTATCAATCAGTATCAAATAGCAATTAAATAAAAGTTTTGATGTTAAGAAGGATGTGGCGGAAGCATTTAACAATCAACATTATCAAATAATAATTAGACAACAATCAAATAGCAGTCAAATAGAATAACTTATAAACATGTAATAACTAATTTTGACCAAGTTAGAAATTTTTAGGTCTTTAATGATGCATTATCTACCCAATTTTCACATGAATTAACCATTATTTAATGGCAAAAAATATGCAAATATGACATCTATCAAATTGATATCTAATTTATGTCTAATTGATATGTGATTGCTATTTGATCAATATCTTATTGCTATCTGATTTTTATCTAATTGCCATGTAATTTATATTAGATATCAAGTACTTAGTGATTTCTATTTGACTGTCTGGTGATTGTTATCTAATTGTTATTTGATTGTCATGGTTGGTAACATTTTGTGACTTTGTACTTTTTAATTTCATGGTTGGCATTATGATGTCCCCCTAAGCTACTTAGTATCGGCGTGATAGATTGCTAAATTGATATCCAATAATTGATTACTAATGATATACACAATAAGTTATAAACACAATTTTGATAGATTGTTTAATGATACCCAATGAGTCTGTGTGTTATTATGACAAGGTATATCAATGTAATAGATTACTAATTGATATACACAATATAAGGTATATAGTAACTTTTCATTCATGATGACTTTACAGTTTAATACGTTATCAATCAAAAACTACTTGCTAATATGAAAATTTAACATAAAGTATAAGATAACAATTATATATAATATTGTTCAGTATGTTGTTAATAAAAAACATAGAGTCTAATATCAAAGTCTAAAAATCTTCCAAAAGAAAAATATCTCATTATGGTTGCAAAATCTTCAAGTCAAAGCTAGGTGCTTCAATAACGTTATATGTCTTTCATATGCCTTTTTTGGAGATTTGTATTTTTATTGTCATTTCCTAATCAACAACCTTAGTTGCGGGTTTCAGTTTTTTTTTCTTGGTCATTCATTCTTCGCTTCAGGCTTATCTTGTGAAAATTTACTCGTTTGCAATCTATTATCAACAACCTAAAAGAAACAGAGAATAAATTATATATAGGTATAAAATAGTAATCATATAGATATCAAAGGCAATCAGATGATAATATCATAAACTACTAATTATATGACAAAAAATAGAAGGTAGTCAGATGACAATCAAATAACAATATTAGAAACTACTAACTATGTGACAAAGAATAGAATATATTAGATGACAATTAAAAGGCAATCGAATTACAATATTCAAAACTAACAAAAAGAAAATAGAAGGTAACCATATAGCAATCATGAGGCAATGGGAAGTCAATGAGATGGAAATAATAAAAAACTGCTTATGAAAATAAAATTGAAAATAGAAGGTAAACTACTTGGAAAAGAAGCAACTTGATTATTTCATCTTCAACCTCAACTCCAACTGTTAATACGTACCATCAACCATTCAATTTTAATTTATGAACTCTATTCAAATGAAAGCACAACTCCAAACCTAATTTCTCTATGCTATTATTTGTTTTACACGCCTAATTAATACAAATATAGAATTAAATAAAAGAAATCCCTACAAAATCTAAAATCACCAAATTAAAAAGTTGAAATATGAAAAATACCAAGATCGAGAATGGCTTTAATTTCATCAATGGAAGGGTGAGTATTTCCAACCAAAACAACTAACAAATAAGATGCAAAAACCTTCATCCTCTCAAATGTCCAACAAGAAGGAACTATTAGAATCAAACACAAAAACATGAACAGAGAAACAACGAAGGAGAAGAATATACCGATTGAAGATAAAGGTTTTTTATTCCTAAAGTACGTGCGTGGAGAGAAGGAAAATTGGGAAGCAACCCTAAAATTTCGTGAACATGAAGAAGTGAGTGCGAAGTGAATCGTAGTCGTGGGGTATTTTGGACTTTTTCTTTTCAACCTATTAGTGAAATTGGGTTGGGTTGAAAGATTTTTCCATTTCTACAAAATCCATAAACATGGGTCACGAACCTAATTTTAAAAAACATTTTTGACATTTCTGCAACTACCCCTAAGTTGCAATAAAGACATGATTTTAAGTTCAAATCGGGCTCACATGATATATTATGTCTCAAGTCATGTAGTTTGACAATAGATTTTGTACTCGATAGAGAGTCCATTGTTGCCACTTATCCTAGGCTCAGTGGGGTAGTTTAGGGCAGGTCATGTGACAAATAATCTCTAGTTTTTGTCTTTGTTGCTTTAATTTGTCCTAAATTGGATGTTGCCCTCTTGCATGGTTTCTAATTATGGGTGTTAAATTATCCCACATCTTTTTCACGAGGGTAAATCTCTTTAGTGATGTTGTAGGCAATTTTGATTGAATCTTTTAGATCTTTTTGAGGTAGGCATTGCATCTTCAAAATTTCAAGAATTCGAACCAGATCTTATCCATCGTCTCTATCTTAGGTTTGAATGTTTTAGATTTTTGCTCCACCTCTTCCCTAGAATAATGAGTCCAAGGAAAGCTTCTAATGCGAGGATGATTTTCAAACTTTTGGTGGGGATCATTTACTTTCTGTCGGTTCATTCTACTTGGCATGACCTCTAATTTATTTCTTAATTGCAACACTCATCCCTAAATATAGTGGTAATTATTGAAGTCAAAATACAAAAAGGGAAAAACGTACCTGACTTTCACATGACAGAAACAATAAATTTGTATTTTAGAGATGGGGTCACCTACAAAACATACAACATTACACACTGGTGTTGTGCCTGCAATAGAACCTCTGATGCTTTAGTTAGTATTCAACAAATGGTCAGAGCAAGCTAGAAGTAGGAAGAACAACAATTTTCTCCCTTCTTTCGGTCTCTCCCTCTATTGGCTCGTTTTTTGTTCTTCTTTATCCCTTAAGTGAGTACTGGTATTCCAATTTTACCCTTAATGTTTTACTCTTTTGAGCTTGTGACTCTTGGTCTAAAATGACTCATAACATTTAGCAACTAACGTTTGAAGTTGAAAACAACAATGAGAAGATAGCGTTGATGCAACTTTCTCATAAATAAACTTAATTCATTTCATTTAAATTCATCTCTTTTCCACTGGAATAATGTCTAACCTTGAAAGAAGAGAAAAAAATGTTAAATTTTGTTCACTTCATCCGATTTTTATTGCTTTGAGGTGTTCTGTCATTTTCGTTTTTGAGGTGGCTATGCACAAGGATGGTGGGTAGTTGAGCATTTTCAAGCTCATAAAAGGAGAAGACCAAAGAGAGAAAGAAGGTTTCAAATTATTTTGTTGACTCAAATTCTGACGGTTAAATCATAATCTTCTGGCTCTTTACTGTTCTTGTACCTAATGTTTAGTTAAGATTTAGCTTTACCTGACCTTCCTTAAATTGTGTGGTTAGGTCCTCAATTCATGTGGTTAGGTTTTTCTGTAATCTTTATCCATTTCTTCTTATTTTCTTCTTGCCTATATTGTCACACCCCCTCCTCGATACCCTTCTGATCTAGAAGGAGATAGGAAGATGACGAGCATCACCCCTCTTGTTACACACGTCATCCATACTATTCCTGACATACCTGATAAACAAGATAATAAACCATACAATTCTTGCATTCAAATCCTATTGGAACTCCAGATGTTAGCATTCTATTGAACACCTAATGAGCATATAAACACATGAGCATAATATGTTCATATGGACTTCTGAAAAAATGAGCCCTAACCCTGCTTAAGTTCATTAGAGAAACAACCAACATCGAGAATATATACATACACCTATACAAAGGCTACAAACCCTACCAAAAGGGTCACAACCACATAACTACATTATACAACCCATAATCCAACTACATATGTTCATGTCATCCATAACCTACAAACATATTATGTACTAGGATGAGAAAACAAAATTTTGATGACTGTGGTAGACATGGATGTGGTGGCTAGGTCCCTGGAACTCCTCTGCTACTTGGGAGAAAAAGAAAACATATGGAAAAGGTGAGCTGGAAATTCCGAGTGAGTGACGAATTTAGAAAACATTAGCATGCTTATAAACATTGAATAATATTTCAAAACATACTTTAGTAAACATGCTTAGAAAACTTAGTAACAAAGCAACATATAGAAAACTAACATTCTTGGCATTTATAGTCATAAAACATCCATTAAACAAGAGTAAAACAGATAACCACCACATAAACATATCCAAACCTTAGTTGAGGTGGAGTAAGTTCAACATACTCAACGTCAATAACCTTAGTTGATGTAGAGTGAACTCAATACAATCACGTCAATACTTTGGTACATGCACGTAGTTTTGCCCCCAAAGGGCCTAACATGTCACACCCCCTCCCAAGTTTACCTACATACCCTGAAAGGAGATGTGAGGACTGTATACATCACCCCTCTTGTGACGCATACTATCTGTCCCTTCACACACATTCTGAAACATATTAAACTTCACATATGGAAAAGTATATATAAGCCAAAACGAAATTCTCTCCACTCTTTTACATGTCCCTACACAACCCATAGTTCAGTCCTTAGTAGTTGTACATACATATCTACATGCCACCTAATAAAGGTTTAACATAAAACTGACACTTCAACAAGTCGAATTATTCAGAGTCTCGAAGCTTAAGTAGGGCGAGTGGGAGTAGGCAAAGCACCAAAAACGTCCTTGCTACCTGGAGGGGAAAGAAAACATTGAAAACATGAGCTAAAGGCCTAGTGAGTAACAATTTTAACAAACCATTTTAGTTCGGAAATCATCAGTAGTAAAACTATGCTCAACATTAAACATAAAACATGTAATCACTTCAAATACATTAATTATAATAAACTTAATTGCCCTTATCACCTCATACATGATTTTCAGCAAATCATAAGAAATCAGTTTAAGTGCAGTACTTTTCCCTTAGTTGAAGTGGAGCAAAACTCAACACCCCAACGTGGTAAGCATATAAGGCTCGATGCGGAGCAAGACTCAACGCACCAGCATATAACCTCTATGTGCACATGGGAATATGGCAGGTTGCCCATATACCTTCTCATGTCCTTGAGTACAGGGTCCCGGGGAAACTCACATGCCTTTTTAGCATTGAATCTCCTCTAAAACATTACATAGGCGGGTTGCCCAAGTACTAGGTCCCGGGGAAACTCACATGCCTTTTTAGCATTGAGCCTCCTCTAAAACATTTTCCTTTTTAGAAACAACATTTCATACAAACCGTTTGTATACAAATCATTCATAAGAATACAGGGCAATTATTAGATTAATAACATCTCATCAACATGCTTTTCAATAGCTTTAAGAACATAACGTTTGTCTCATAAAACATTTAATCAGAAATTCACATTTCATTGGAAAACCGAATTATCATGTTCAACAAAATCATTTTAAAGTAAAAGAAATGTCACTCACAACTCTTTCTAGGCCTTGAATGGATTATAAGCCTTTCCTATCTCTTCTTGGCCTGAAATAAAGATTTTCCATTGTTATACTTATTTTCCATTCACAAGAACATAAACAACAACTTATCATATGCTCAGTGTTTATAGCACATCATGCGGTTAAGCTTTCATTAGTTTATTCTCAAGCCTTAACTCTAAATCTATAACTACAAGTTATCCCTTACCCTTCTGCTATACCTTGATTTCCAAGAACACCTTATGTGCAGCTCTCTTGCTGTTATATCAACACTTGAGCCATAGTTTCTCCTTAACAAAGCTGACTGTTACAGCTTGATGTCTCTACTTAATCACTACTAAAAACGCATTTCTAGCCCATATTAAGACTTTTTCTCTTCTACGAACTTGTAAAGAATTAAGTTCCACAGCTTACCTCAAAATTTCAGGGCTTAACTCTTTTTCGTTCTCCAGTTATGCCAAAATTACTCTGCGTTGCTCTGGATTGCATAGCAGTTCTGTAGTTACTGCGTTTACCTAAAGATTCATGTGATAAACTTCGGTTTCAGTTTAACCATCCTTCATAAGACTTGTTAGGAATTATGTTAACTTACTAACCTCAAAATTTCAGCCCCAAACTCGGCTTCCTTGTGTCGTTCTACTCCAAACAACAACCACTGTTCAGTCTGTGTGTCTATGATCAGTCCTCTGTTCTAGCTCGAATTTGAGCACCAAAACAGGTAGAATTTCGCCCAAAAACTATAAGAACACCTTCCTCTTCCTTCTCTGGTAGTTTCTCTGAAATGGAACTGACTTAAGTTCTCGAAATGTCTGAAAATAATTAAATTCACCTATATATATACTGCCGACTTATCCCTCACAAGTACCAAGATGATAATGCCGACTTACCCCTCACCGTAGGTTGGCGCTGGTTTTTCCTTCGATGCAAGGCACTCATGTCTATGTTCTCCTCCAGCGTCTTCAGCAACTAACCATTCCCAACGCATGGTGTTCTCGGCGCCTCTTACTTCCGACGCATACAACATAGTCACTCACATCACTAGCTTCATCGCGTCAAGACCATTCTGTCTTGGACGCAATGTGACTTCAGCGCATGGCTATCTTCGACGCATGGTTCAATCATATTTCTTTCCCCGCCAATGATCACTTTTCCTTCGATGTGCCGACTACCTCATCTCACAACCCTTCTTGATTCAATCAACAACGCATGGTTCCTCAAATAATTCAGCTTCCCGCTACTTTCACCAACGCATGGTCTTGGCCACCACTTAATTAAAATTTTACTCTACTTCTTGGCTACTTCTCCACTAGCAATGCATAACCTCAATCGCATTGCTCTCCCTAACACTTGGTTTTACAAATCGGTGCTTACATAACACCCCTGCGCACAGCTCAAAGCCTTAGGTGTTCTTAGGTGGGTCCCAAAGACCTTTCCAGATGCCTTCTCCTTCTCCTTTAGCATCGGATACTTGGGCTGCTCGAATGCTTTCTCCTTGTCCTTCAGCATCGGGTCCCTAAATAACATTTAACTTAGATACAAGCAGATGGGTTTTCACAATACTGAATACTCATAACATGCCTTAGTACTTATGCAATTTTCAAACCTCACATGCTTGCAAATACTTTGAACACATACTATGTTTATAAACATACTTTACAAAGCAAACTTGCATACTTAATCATTTTTCATGCTTGAAAACTCTGAAACTTAAAACACATTTGTACTTTCATGCTTTAAACACATTTACATTTCTTAAAGTTCCCAAGTAAGCTCATAAAACTGATACAAAGATCATTTTTATAGGGCTTGCAAATTTTGATCATAAAACTCATCCAAAACATACAAAGTCTCATAAAGCATAAAAACATCAATAACATGGCTAACCATTCTTAAAACTATTTAAAAAGTATTTTAAGTAAAATTTGTCACTCACAGATCCCTTTCAATCCTTCGGGCCTATATGCGTCTCCTATCATCGTTTGACCTGAAAACCAGATCATCATTTTTCAATAACCTTCCTTAAGTAACCATTATAGCCTAGCACATCCTAGTACTTAGCATGCTTCCCTAAAACTCCATTTAGTTCCAACAATTGCATGATTTAGGGTTTTTAGCACATTTTTCTTAAATTCCTTAAAATAGCCTAAAATTAGTTTAGGGTCCAAAAATGCTCATTTTATAGCAAAAATTTCAAAGAAACATGAATTGAATAAAAAAAAAAACCCAATTTCACCTAAAATGGTTGTGGGCCTTCAAGTAGGCAACATGAGGGGTTGTGGGCGCACGCTGGCATAGGGGTGGGCTGCAGGACATGCCAAATGAGCCTGTTGGGTGCACAATGGGCATAGGCTGTGGCTGTTGGTGGCTCCCTTGCTCTTTGACAGCCTGCAACTTCAACGAAATGTACTCGTTTTCACTCGTTTCTTAACCAAATCTCTTCAAACTTTTTCCATAAATCTCTTAAGCAATTTCCTCACTTGCTTACCTCAAAAACTGGGCTTCAAACTCCCCTTGGATTGTGCCGAATCTACCAAAATCTCAAGGTTGTTCTAGATTTCTTCAGAAGTTCCAAACCTCCTCGGTTTTCTTATAATTTCACCCATTTCCAACCATAATTAGCACAAACATCATTTTTAAGAAATGTTAAGAATTCTCTTAACTTACTTACTGCCTGAAACTTCACAACTCTACAACTTGCTTAGATTGCTCCACTATGAACACTTCTTCTTCTGCCATGCATGTCATCAAGTTTCCGAGCTTTAATCCTCAAAACAACCCAAGATGATCAACTACACTCAATCCTCTGCAATTTAGTCAAAAAAATTCCAAGTTTGCACGAAGGTTTTGTTCACGCTCAACCCACGAAGCTACAGAAAAAGATAACCATTGATTGCATGACTTAATTGCCTAAAATTATGCCACTTCATCCCACTTCTTTTGTAAGCCCCAAACTTAGGTTTGGAAGTTAACAAGCTATAAAGATTAGTTTTGGAAGAGGACAAGCTAAAGAAGGTAAGTAAAAGAGTGGCCGAGAGCCTTAAGGCATGAGTTATCATGTGTTGAAGGTGTCCTATGCATTGGAGAAGGTGTGTTATATGTTGGTGAGGGTGTGCCATGCGTTGGTAAAGGTTGTCATGCGTTGGTAAGGCCACCTTGCGTTGGAGAGCTGCTGCTATGTGATGAAGGACTGCTGCTATGCATTGATGAGCTAAAGCTATGCATTGGTGAGGTTGTGATGAAGTAGCATGTGTTAGCCAATTCATTTTTAAAGGAAAAGAAAGTGGAGGTTAAGTCAGCAGCCTATTTAAGTGAGTAAGCTGAGTGTTTGATCATTTTTTTTACACATTCAAAAGCTTAAATCAGTTCTATTTCACAGCTGAAAGTTAAAAGAGGTAGGAGAAGGTGCCTAGGGAAAAATTATGGAGAATTCAGGTTGGTTTCGTGGTAAAACTGAAGTTGGAACAGTAGGTTTGGCTGCTATCGTGCAATCCAAGTATGGTCTGGTGTTTGGAGAAGAACGAGCTGAAGAGACCGAATTTAGGGCTGAAATCTTAAGGTTAGTAAGTTAACTCAATTCTTAACAACTTTTATGGAGGATGTTTGAGCTTAATTTGAAGAGAAATATGTAAACTTTTAGGTGGAAGTGACTGATACAGAATTGCTATGCAATCTGGAATAGCGCAAGGTAATCTTGAAATATCTGACGAACGAGAAGAAGTTAAGCCTCGAAGATTTGAGGTAAGCTAGAAAACATATTTCTCTACAAGTTTGTAGAAGGGAAGAAGTTCTAATTCAGGCTGGAACTGTGACTTTTAACAGATAGAAGTGAGAATAAGAGGAAAGGTAGAAACTAAGATAGTCGGGTATCGTTGGAACTATGGTAACGCTAGGAATTTAAGCGTGAGTAGCAAGACGAGTGTCGTTGGTAACGTTGAAGGCTTTGCGTCTCACAAATCTCACTGGGTATAGCTAGGAATCACTGCTCAGGTGAGTCTCGCTGGTCTCGCTCACCATGGTATCGCTAGTGCTGTGTGCCTATAATTTAATCTCGCTAGACGTCTCACTAGTAGTATGGAATCTCGCTTATTATGATTGTTTTTGGAAGAAGTTAATCTCGGTGGCGAAACGTGAATAAAATACAAATGTGTAAACTTAATAGTTTGTAAAAAAGGAACTTAAGGGAAGTCTAACACGAGAAATGTGTTATTTCAGGTCGCGAGGAGCTAGGGAAGGTGTATAATTCGCTCAAGGCCTAAGACAAGTTGTAAGTGACACTCGATTTCTAAATGTTTAATTCAAGCATAGTTTCTTGATTGAATATATGTTTGAAACTTGATTATGTGAAACATCTTCATGAGTGTTACAAGTATGACATGTGTTATGTGATGAAAAGTATGTGATATATATACTGATTGGGCAGTGAGTTCTGTGAAAGGCCTGTGTGGCTGTTTAATTAGCTAAATAAAGTATGAAATTTATAATTATGTGAGTAAATGAAAGCATGTAAGCATGTGATTAGTGAAGTGATGAATGAAATGTTTCAAATGCACGATTTATGCTATGTTATAATTTTATTTAAATGACTCCCAATGCTGAAGGACTCGGAGAAGGCATATGGGTAAATTATGTATGAATATGACTCCCAATGCCGAAGGACTCGGAGAAGGCATTTGGGTAAAATATGTATGAAAATGACTCTCTATGTTGAAAGACTCAGAGAAGGCATATGGGTGAATTATGTATGGAAATGGCTTAAATGCTGAAGGACTAGGAGAAGGCATGTAGGTGGCCGAAAATGTATTAAGGGACCAGTATTGAAGGACTCGAAGAAGGTACTTGGGCGACCCTGGATATGTGTGTGTAGTTATGCTGATGTGTTGAGATTACTCCACACAGTTAAAGTTATTTTGACGTTGAGTAGCGTTGAGCCTCGCTCCGCATCAACTAAGGAAAGGTTTTAGGAAAACCAGTTTATGTATGTCTTTTACTCGAATGCAAATGTACGTTTAAGCTATGAATTACACATGGTATTACTGTTATAGCTGGATTATATGTTGTAGCTTACATGGTTTAAAAGAGGACTCTTAGCTAGTCACTCACTGGGCGTTTAGCTCATGTTTTTCATGTTTCTCTGTTTTCCAGGTAGCAAGTGTGTCCGGGGTGCTTAGCCTACAGAAGATACTCGTCTGGGCCCGTCTTCAGAGTCTAGTAACTTGAAAAATTGTAAATATTGAACTTAAAGTAAATGTTATACATATAGTGAGGGTTGAGAGAGTCAAGTGTAGTTGTTGTAATTATTAAACATCCTGAATTAGCTTGACTATGTTAATCACTAAACCCTGGTGTTAGTTATGATATGAATTGATTATATATCTGTTTATCAGGTGATGGTTTTAAGTTAGGGTTAACAGTGAATGTCGTGAGAGGGTCGATTTGTACAGCTTGATGGGAGTAAATGAAGCCTTAGTCCACAAATATCAAAATAAAGAAGTTGGAGACCAAGTCTACATGGTAGTAAGCTGTACCGTGAAGACTCCAAGCAAGAAGGAAAAAGAAGATTTGATTTCTTTTGTCAGTTATGCTTTGTTAACATGTACTTTGGATGTTTGGCACCAAAGATTGGGTCATCCGTCACCTAGAATAGTGAATCAAATCTTACACAAATGTAATGCTTCTATTAAAAGTAATGATTAGTTATCCTTTTGTGAGGCTTGTAAATTTGGAAAATCCCACAAAGTACCCTTCGACTTGTCTGATTCAAGAGCTGCAAAACTGTTAGACCTTATTCACATTGATTTATGGGGACTAGTCTTAGTCCAATCAATGCATGGTTTCAGTTAGTACATTGCTTGCTTAGATGATCATACCCGATTTATTTGGATTTATCCATTGAAGACCAAAGGAGAAGCATTTTGGGTATTCAAACAATTTAAAACCCAAGTTGAAAAACAATATGGCAGTTCCATAAAAATTGTGAGGTGCAACAATGGAGGTGAATTAAACCCCTGCTACAATATGGCAAAGTTCATGACATTGAAATTCAGTTAACTTGTCCGTACACCTCAGTTTAAAATGGCCAAGTTTAACGAAAGCATTGTCATATAACTAAAATGGGTCTTGCGCTCCTTGCCCAACCAACATGCCATTGCATTATTGGTGGGAAGCTTTCCACACTATTGTGTGTCTCATAAACCAAATGCCATCCCGAACCATTAACAACCTTTCACCCTATTTTTTTTTTTTAAAGCAAGGGAACCCGACTACAAAAGCCTTCGGACCTTTGAGTTAACATGCTACCTCTGTCTTCGTCCATATCAGTAGCATAAATTTGATTTTCACACAAAGAAATGTGTGTTTATTGGCTACAACTTGCATCACATTGGTTATCGATGTTTTAGTGGTTCAGGTAAAATTTTTGTCTCCCGACATGTCTATTTTAATGAAACTGAATTCCCCTATACAACCCTTTCCCCTAACTGACATCAGAAGTCTTGTGGTGCCAACACCACTGTTCTGTCATGGTTCCCTATGCAAACTCTCAGTACCAACACTTAGCTCTTCAACCATTCATATCACTACTCCTTCATCACCAACTCACATATTTGAACTCTCCCCCACCTCCACTACTCAAAATCATTCCCTTGGCACCTCATTTACTACCCCCTTGCCCACTCGACATGTCTCCCCTACCATGGCTTTCACTCCTCCATCCCACACTAACATCTCACCTAGCTTACCCTCTTCCTACCCAACTCCTTCACCCAACCATCTCTACCTCCTCTTCCCACACCATGGTTACTTGTGCTAAATCAGGCATCTTTAAACCCAAACGATCTTTCAGTGGTATGACTGAACTTTCCCCACTACTGACTGGACCAAACTAGAACCAACCATTTTTAAAGAGGTTGTTTCTTCCCCTATCTGGCAAATTGCCATGAATGAGGAGTTTAGGGCTCTCCTACGGAGTAGTACTTGGACTTTAGTCCCTCCCTCTCCATCCCATCATCTTGTTGGCACCAAATGGATCTATAAAGTTAAAAGAGATGCGAATGATCATGTATAACTGATAGCTCCCAAAAAGAGTTATCTTTTTCGGCTTTATTTGGACTACTTCTGTAATTTTATCATGTTATTTCTTGAAATTTGCAAGCTTTGAGCATTAAGGTAGTGAGATAGATCATCATAGTCGATTTGGTGCAAAAAGTGTCAAAACAAAGCTCTGAAAACATAGACCAAGTGAAGGGGTCAAAATGACCAAAATACCCTAGAAGCACCGCTGCCCACACTATACACTCAAATTTACGCTCTCAACTCGAGAGAAAATTTTCTTGCAGCATCCAAAAAACTTAACGGCGATAATTATGGAACTTGGAAATCTAATTTAAACACTATACTAGTTATCGACGATCTGAGGTTTGTTTTAACGGAGGAATGTCCTCCAGTCCCTGCTCAAAACGCGAATTGAACTATTCGGAACGTTCATGACAGATGGACCAAGGCTAATGAAAAAACCAAAGTCTATATTTTGGCAAGTATATCAGATATACTATCAAAAAAGCATGAAAAAAAGGTCACTGCTAAGGAGATCATGGACTCACTACAAGCCCTATTTGGACAATCATCCTCCTCGGCTATGCATGATGCTATCTAATATGTTTACAATTTCCAGATGAAAGAAGGAAAGAATGTTAGGGAACATGTTCCGGACATGATGGTCCAGTTCAACATCGCGAAAGTAAACGAGGCTGTCATGAACGATAAGAGCTAAGTAGGATTCATCATGGAGTCTCTTCCGAAGAGTTTTTTTCCAATTAAGAACTAACGCCATGATGAACAAAATAGATTATAATCTTACCACTCTTCTCAATGAGTTACAGATTTACTAGTCCTTATTGAAAAATAAGGGTTCTAAGGCAGAGGCACATGATGCTACTACCTCAAAGAGGAGATTCCAAAAGGGATCTACCTCTGGACATAAATCTGTCCCAAAGATTCAGAAGAAAAAGGAAAAGGGAAAGGGAAAACACCTCCTATTACTACTGCAAAAGGCAAAAAGCCCGTTGTAGAGAAAGGAAAATGTTTCTACTGCAACGATGATGGACACTGGAAAAGGAACTGCCCAAAGTACTTTGTCGATAAGAAGGCTGGCAAAGAGAATCAAGGTAAATACGATTTAATGGTTCTAGAAACGTGCATAGTGGAGAATAATGATTCTACTTGGATACTGGATTCAGGGGCCAGTAATCATGTTTGTTCTTCGTTTCAGGAAACTAGTTCCTAGAAACAACTAGAAGATGGTGAGATTGGATCAGGAGAGCTCATCTCAGCTTTGGCAGTGGGAGATGTAAAATTATTTTTTGGAAATAGATATATATACTTAGGAAATGCATTGTATGTACCCTCTTGCAAGAGGAATTTAATATCTATTTCTTGTTTGATTGAACATATGTACAAAGTTTCTTTTGAAATTAATGAAGCGTTCATTACGAAAAGAGGTGTACAACTTTGTTATGCAAACTTAATAATAATTTATATAAGTTAAAACCAACCAGAGTTAATGCTATTTACAATATTGAAATATTTAAAACTGCCGAAACTCAAACAAAATGATGACACGTTTCTCAAAGTACCTATCTTTGGCACTTAAGACTTGGCCACATTAATCTCAATAGAATTGAGAGATTGGTCAAGAGTGGACTTCAAACAAGTTAAAAGATGACNCGCTAAGGAGATCATGGACTCACTACAAGCCCTATTTGGACAATCATCCTCCTCGGCTATGCATGATGCTATCTAATATGTTTACAATTTCCAGATGAAAGAAGGAAAGAATGTTAGGGAACATGTTCCGGACATGATGGTCGGAACATGTTCCGGACATGATGGTCCAGTTCAACATCGCGAAAGTAAACGAGGCTGTCATGAACGATAAGAGCTAAGTAGGATTCATCATGGAGTCTCTTCCGAAGAGTTTTTTTCCAATTAAGAACTAACGCCATGATGAACAAAATAGATTATAATCTTACCACTCTTCTCAATGAGTTACAGATTTACTAGTCCTTATTGAAAAATAAGGGTTCTAAGGCAGAGGCACATGATGCTACTACCTCAAAGAGGAGATTCCAAAAGGGATCTACCTCTGGACATAAATCTGTCCCAAAGATTCAGAAGAAAAAGGAAAAGGGAAAGGGAAAACACCTCCTATTACTACTGCAAAAGGCAAAAAGCCCGTTGTAGAGAAAGGAAAATGTTTCTACTGCAACGATGATGGACACTGGAAAAGGAACTGCCCAAAGTACTTTGTCGATAAGAAGGCTGGCAAAGAGAATCAAGGTAAATACGATTTAATGGTTCTAGAAACGTGCATAGTGGAGAATAATGATTCTACTTGGATACTGGATTCAGGGGCCAGTAATCATGTTTGTTCTTCGTTTCAGGAAACTAGTTCCTAGAAACAACTAGAAGATGGTGAGATTGGATCAGGAGAGCTCATCTCAGCTTTGGCAGTGGGAGATGTAAAATTATTTTTTGGAAATAGATATATATACTTAGGAAATGCATTGTATGTACCCTCTTGCAAGAGGAATTTAATATCTATTTCTTGTTTGATTGAACATATGTACAAAGTTTCTTTTGAAATTAATGAAGCGTTCATTACGAAAAGAGGTGTACAACTTTGTTATGCAAACTTAATAATAATTTATATAAGTTAAAACCAACCAGAGTTAATGCTATTTACAATATTGAAATATTTAAAACTGCCGAAACTCAAACAAAATGATGACACGTTTCTCAAAGTACCTATCTTTGGCACTTAAGACTTGGCCACATTAATCTCAATAGAATTGAGAGATTGGTCAAGAGTGGACTTCAAACAAGTTAAAAGATGACTCTCTACCACCATGTGAGTCTTGTCTCGAGGGAAAAATGACAAAGAGATCTTTTACTAGAAAAGGTCTTCGAGCCAAAGAACCCTTAGAACTCATGCATTTGGACATTTGTGGACCCATGAATGTAAGGGCTCGAGGAGGGTATGAATATTTCATCAACTTTATTGATGATTATTCAGGGTACGGTTGTATGTCCTAAAACTCGTAGTTTTTGTAAATAAGTGAAATTTAGTACATATGAAGTTATTCAAGTGAATTAATTATTTATTAACTCTAAATCCAATTAAACTACGAACCCTTGGCTATTATCATGAGTACTTGGACTTTATGTGGAGACATAAACAAGATCAAGTTTGAGTAAGTAGCCTAATAGTCCATAGTACATGGATCAAGTTGGGTACCTCTTCCTGGAGACACTATTGAATACAGCTTACTTCATGATTATTACAAATGTTGTAAGGTTTCATAAATGAAGTGATCCTGATTTGTTCATGTAGAGACATGTGAGCTGGGGTATTCTACATAATAAGATTGTGTAATACTGATCCTGAAATAATCACTGTTACGTATTAACACCGCTTACAATTAACACTAATTAATTTCACTTACCGATGACCTAGATAACTTGATTTGAATCTTGAGCTATCTATGAACTCCTGTTTATTCAGAATTACCTCTTGATCTGCATAAGTGAGAGTAAGCTCAATAGCGCTACTCAACATTCCTCCCATTTTAGGGATAAGATCGGGTAGATAGCTGGGGACATAGAATTTGCAAGGCAGAATTCACTCCTA
Source organism: Citrullus colocynthis (assembly GCA_031780015.1). Taxonomy (NCBI): domain Eukaryota; kingdom Viridiplantae; phylum Streptophyta; class Magnoliopsida; order Cucurbitales; family Cucurbitaceae; genus Citrullus; species Citrullus colocynthis. The sequence continues at coordinate 123,814 of QLSR01000254.1, forward strand.
CCCAACTTGGGGATAGTAGAGAGGTTGTTCTCTTAAGTGTTGTTCCCAGATCTTGAACAAGGGGCGTCATCCTCTCACTGGCCCGAGAGGGAATGGATTTAGTGATTAGATCATAAATCAATTGTTCATTAGAGGGACAGTGGTACTTAAGGAGAAAAGATGTGACTTAGAGGTAAATCGGTATTTGACCCAGCTGAAGTTATGAACAACTTGTGAAGGATTGACTTATCGATGACGGTTATATCAAATGGACACAAATATATTTTCAGTTAGGAGAGTGCAGCTACGGGCTTTAGTGGTGTGTCCCGTTAGTAAACGAATGTTGGTTAAATAGGTTAAAGAGTTCAGCCAGTTAATCTTGGATCGTCAGAGCTCATGATTGTAGGTTTATTAGGTCCCTCTACTAGCTCATAAATGAACTAAAATCTTAGATAGTGTGGTGAATAAGTTTGAACCGTTTAAATTTTGGCTTAAAGAATGAAAGTCAGATATATACGATATATCGACGTTTAATTTCGAATTAAACAGACAAATAGAGTTAATTATAATATTTAAATATGATTTAAATATTAATCATATGAAAAGAGATTCATATCGATTTTTTAGAAAAATCGGGACAAGTGGGAAAAATAATATTATTTTAATATTAAATAATAAAATAATATTATTTTTAATTAATTAAATATGTAATTATTTTTATTTAATTATTTATTTTTTTAAAATTAAAAATCAATTTTAATTCAATTTTTGGAAACTCATTGAAAAGTTGATTTTAAAATTGATTTTTGAAGATTGAGTTTTTCCACTAACTAAGCTAGGAGCTTGGTTGTCTTCTTCACAATTAACCAACAAATTAACCATTTTGTGTTGTCAAATTTTGATGCAATTGGATTGCATGTTATTCTTTAATAAATAGAGATGATTTTTGCATAAAAATGGTTAAGAATTTTGTGAAATTAAGGTTAATTTTGCAAAATTCCATCCATTGTTCATCTTCTTCCCAATCTTCATTCCTTCTCAAATTCACCACAAATTTTGGATCCCACCATCCAATCTAAGCCTAGAGAATAGTAGAGAAAACTCTGTAGTGGTCTACAATCAAGTGGTGTCGAAATTCATCAAGAATTGAAGGAGAATTTGGAGCTTCAAGGGTAAGTGTGCTTGAAAGTTTGTTTTTTTCTTTTTAATTGCATGTTTAATCCTCTAAATTAAGCATCTTAAAGTGAAAATTGACTAAATTAACTTCCGTTGCATGCTCATCTATCCTTCATTGTCTCATGTGGCTTGTGAGATTGTTTGGTTGTGTTCTCTTCTACAAGAACTCCGTGTGTCTCTTCTGTTCACTCCTACTGTGTGGTGTGATAATATTAGTGGTACTGCATTGGCTTACAACCCAGTGTTTCATGCTCACACTAAACATATTGAAATTGACGCTCATTTTATTCGAGATCAAGTTCTTGCTAGTCGCATTGACATTCGTCACATTGCTTCCCATGAACAAATTGCTAATGGTCTCACAAAACCTTATTTCCTGGTCACCATCAATGCCTTCATGACAAACTCGCCCTTTAGTTCTCCCCTACGGCTCGGGGGGGGGGGGTTGTTAGGTCATAATCTTTAGGCTCTTTACTGTTCTTGTACTTAACGTTTAGTTGTTAAGATTTACCTTCACATAACCTTCCTTAAATCGTGTGGTTAGGTCATCAAATCATGTGGTTAGGTTGTTTTGTAATCTTTATTCCGTTTCTTCTTATTTTCTCCTTGCCTATATAATGGTGATTGAGTGGTGTACATTCTTTAAGGTAAATACAAATATTCTCATCTTATACTAAAACTATATTTTCATTCTTGATCACTGTGAGGGCTATGAAAAATGTTGTAGATTGACACGTAAGAATTGTCGTGAATTTATAAAAATATACAATTTAAACTTTTATGACTCTTTTTTCCTTTCTTTACTCAATTTGGCAACTTTTGTGTCAAGGAAAGTCAATTTGTTATAGTGTGAAAAACTTTGACTTCTAATACATGTCAATGAATAGAGGCTGAACGGATAATTGAATCCTAGGAGAAAAAAAAAACAAAAAAAAAACAATGACTGTTTTCTATTTATAGAGTTTGGGGACCTTGGTATGAGTTTGAGCATCCGGCTTTGGCTCGAACTTATGGCTTCATACTTGATCTTGGACTTATTTGCCCTCAATCCAATTCTTGCTAAGAGGCTAAGATCATTTAAGTTCGGTCCGATCCATTTTCTTTGAGTTTGAGCTAAATTAAGTTTGAGTCCTACTACCATGTGACATTATTTGACTACACTAACCGACATCGTCATATGGATCAATGCTTAGATAAACGACATTATTTGATTTACCATTTTTTTTTTAAATTCAACCTAAGTACACATGTAAATTTATAATTAGTTTCATCCAATTTTACCAACCACACACACGCACGACGCCCACACCCACACCCACGCCCACGCCCACGCCCATGCACGCACACACACCCACACATCCACCCACACGCACACTCCCACCCACCCGCGCACACACACGCCAACACACGTGCACACGCACATACACACACCCACGCACACGCACACGGGTACACACGTGTGCACACACAAGCACGCACATGCATGCATACCCACACACGCACACACGCGCACACATACACACACAAGGATGACCCTTTTTCAGGTCGAGGTTTTAAAATAATTTTTTTTTTACTGTTTGCTTGCGTCATCACATTGTTAGATTATCATAACAACCCTGAGATGCACACATGGTGGCTCTACGCTCGATACTCACTATAGCTTTTCAATATCCACTCTAGTTACTCACTTTAGCTACTACATTTAGATTTTGTTTTAGATTTCTTTTTTCAAAATAAAATTGATATAAATATTAATTTTTCATATGATTTTTTTTTAATTTTCTCTCACTCAATTTTATTTCCTTTCTCCGTACAGTATTTATTTTTTAAATTTCTTTCTTCTCCATTTCTTAGCTATCTTATTTATTTACTCATTCAAAATATTCTCTTTTTTTTCTTTAATTGATCTTCATGTTGTTCTTAATAATAACTTATTTAATAAAAGAGAGTATATTTAATTATGTTTTATTTGTTAAGTTTTTTTTTTTTTTTTTTTTTTAAATATTCTAAGATTACATTCTTTCTAACAAAATCTACCATCAAAATTTAAGCTCCCATTCCATTTTTTAACAACAAAATTTTAAAAAAATAAAATAAAATAAAATTAGAGTAAGTATCGAAAAGCTAGAGTGGGTATCCAAGTAGCTAAATTAAGTAGCTAGAATGAATATCAAATAGTTAGAGTGGGTATTGAACAGTTAGACCACCTATGCATTTAGGATTGTTATAGTAATTTAATCATGTAATGACGGAAGCAAAATGTCAAGAAACTTATGCCACATTTGATAAGCCTTTCATTTTTCTAAAATATGAATAAAAAGTAAGGACAAAACAAGAAATCTTTCAAAACGTGGACCTTTTCTAATTTGACCTTGAAAAGAACTCTGTACGAAGACCCGATTATTCTTTACTGTTGTACATCGACAGTAGGTGGAGGGGGAGGAGTTGTGAGGTTATGGCGTAATTGGCGGACCATAGCTCTGAGGATGACCACAAAACCAAGAAGCAGCCCTTGGGTTTGAACTTGAACTCCCATGGGGGAAAGAGATTGGTATGTGGTTTAGCAACTACAGCAGGACACCCTGTTGGGGTATTTTAGGAATTGAAGTAATTATTAAATAAAGAGAAGATAGGATGAGGAGAATATGAAAATAAAATCACATAGAGATTTGTGCAGCCCAGGCTAGAACTAGAAGTAGAGGATTAGTAGGGTGGAACTAGAAAGAGAATGAGAGCGGGATATGGGGAGGCCATAAAAGAGATTCATTTCGAAACGGTGCCTAAGTCTATTAAGAGTGGACACATACACTTCCAAAACCTCCGCCATTATCACAACCTTTATCATCTTCTTTTCTGCCTTAATGTGATATGAGATATCATGCCAAACTTATAACCCAATTATTTCTCCATTTTAATTGCATTTTTCTCTATTAATTAAATCATCTTTTCATGTTTGCAAGTTAGTAAACAGAGCATGTGCGGTTTGGACAGAAGCCAATAATTAACCAACGCTAGGAGGATTAGGATCCATGTGTTTATGGATAAGATTAAGTACACAAAAATGAAAGCAAAGCTTCACATTCAAATTTAAAACCAAACAAGCATGCAGTTAATGTAGTTATGCTATCTATGGTAGTTGGCGTCTAAATGGTAATTTGGTTGGAATTGGAAAGGAATATGATATGGCAGTGTTGAAAACCTTCTTGCAGGCTAATTTGAAACTGAGGGAACGAAGCTTGTTAAGAGCAAAAGAAGGCGGCCGTGTCGTCGTGGTGGTCGTCACTGTGGTTGGAGTAGTAGTCTCCTCCTGATCATTATTATTCCAAAAACGAGCTGCTTTTCTCTTGCTTCTCACAGTGCTCAACACTTGGTGTTTGTTGCATATTCCCCACACTCTCACTTTCTGCTCATTGTAATCCACATGAACTGAATATATGCCTTTGAGATGGGACAGAGCCTTGTGGATTTTGTTGGCGCAACCATGAGAATAAAGAGGGACCATCAGCTCTACCAACTGCGGCTCCACATTATATCTGCTTTCACCCGGAACTATTTGCATATTGCCTATCCCCATGTCTACAATATTGAATGAATCCAACACAGCCTTACCTTACCTTACCTTGCTTTTTATACCCAACCACTTACTTGCTTTTATTCAATAATTGATTGATATGAGATATGAGTTGTAAGAGTGGAAAGCAACGTCACTCTCTCTGCCTTTCGAGAATTGGAAAGTGGGTAATATTTGTATCATTTCATTCATTCATCTTTATTTCAAAAAATATATATAATTAATGAAAACATCGTCATCACCGTCCATGACTCATGTTACTTGCTAGTTCAGAAAAAGGGCGCCCATCCACGTGAAAACCAATGCCAAATGAAAGAATTTTCTTTTCTAAAATAACAACGCAAATGAGGGAGGACTCTGAATTTAGTAGATTTAGTATCATATATTTTGATACTCGTTCTAATAAAAAGTCTATTGAAATTTTTTGAGCTCGAACACAATAAAAAAGAGCATGCTCTGTGGATTCAGCAACTTCCCCACACACTTGATAGAAAGCATCGATATCAATCTTTCACCATCCCAGGTTATGATTAGTCGGGAGGAAATTATGATACACACTCCACGAAAAATGCTTCACCTTTGCAAGAATGTTTTAGCTCCACAACTGATAGTACCGAAAATGTGTTATCTAGCTTGCTTAATTCGGAGTTGACCTTAGATTTTACGTATTTATTTGGTTATTTTACAGATATCGAGCATAGAACCGACAGTTAGAGCTGAAATTGAGTCAAAACAAAGTTAGTTGGGAGAGAGGGAAGCAAAATGACTAGGACACCCTTGAAGCCATCACGATTTTATAAAATAATCTTCAGCCTCCTAGGTCAATCAACCACGAATACCATCCGATTTCCACACGATTTCTCAATTTTCTTTTCCTTTTTGGCCAATTTATGTATCAGAACTCTCCCCCATTGATCGATATGTCAATTATGGGCTAAGATACTATTTCTAGCTTGGATTTTTAGGAATTTTTCCAAATTTTGATGTATTTGTGCAGTTTCGAATAAACGTTAATCTTGTATTGCTGGTTCAATTGTGTTTTTATTATGAATGAGATTGTATGTTCGTATGTTTTAGGATTTTACAATCATCGCTTTGATTATATGCAATGTGTGACCTTGGATTGTATGTTTAATTTCTAGAAGCAATAAATTAAGTTGGCTTGCAAATCAACTTCATGATTATTGTTCTAACCAACTTACAATTGAACTAATTGAATATTTAATCATTGCGTTTTCTATTTAATCATGACATTTCCAATTAAATATTCTTCCTAGCGTGCCCTAGATTGTAATGCAATTAGCTTAATTCGATTATGTATGTGTCATCTTTTTGAATTAAACTAGTTAGTTGATTAAGACAGTTTGATTAGCAATTCTAGGTAGGAGTAAGCAATTATTGATTTTGATAATGAGAAGTCGATGATCAAATATTTCGAACCGGGAAAACTCCATTGCAACCCAAGCCAGGTTTTCACATATTGATTTTATTTTAATCGTTTCTTCGTGATTTTGTTTTAATTTCATCTAAAATAGAATAACTTCAAAAACCCTCATTAGTTACCTTAGGACTTTAAACTATTTGATTGAGAAATTCATAGGCTCTATGTGTTCGACCAAACTTTGCCACTACTACGATTTTGGTGAGAACAAAAAATTATTTGGAATGGAATTAGGTAACGAATTCCGCCTTCCAAACAACTTCTTCCACCAATGGAACCATGTGTTGTTACTAAAAGATGGATGTGACTCTACAAACAGACGGGCAACAGTGTACCTACTTATTGATCAAGTAACAATCCCACTTGTCAAAATGCCACACCCAATAGCTTCCCAACCCACTGGGTAAAAAAGACTATTTACTTTGTCTTCATCCCACATCCAACTCAACCCGAATAAAGAAGAAGGCACCATCCCTAAGTTTCCAAAATATGGGGTAGTAGGCTTGAAAGAAATACGACGAGGAATCTAAGGGTTTTCAAACATCTTAATAGAATGACCATCCCCAATATCCTTCCTCATCCCAAGTTTCAATAATCCCATACCCCATACAAACCCCTTCAAAAGAAGAAGAAGCTTTAGGGAGAGGCAACAAACTATAGGGACACAGTCTGAGGAAAAGGTGGGGTTGGTGAATACTCACCAAACCTACTTTGCTAAAAGAGCCTGGTTGAAAGTAACCAAATCACAAAAATTGAGACCTTCCTAAACAAGGCGAAGCTTGTCCTAGAAACCCAATGAATTCTCATTTTTATTAGGAGAGGAACTCCACTAGAATCTAGCGGACTAATGCATCAAGTTCTTATAGAACTTCGAAGGGAGGTTGAAATGTCACAATCACTAACTTTTGAATATGGGACGGGCGATTGTGCCTCTACCTCGGCGAGTAAGTCAGTCGTACAAAAGTTGTAGATCGTGGACAATCTTGGTGTATGATGTAGCCTCTAATCAAGTTTTGAGAGAAAATGGTTTTATAAAACGAGAGAGAGGAAAAGATTTGAAAACATCATTAAAGAAAGCCGTGAAGACTAATAGTTGCAAGAAAGTTTGTTTACAAAAGAGTACAACAATACTTAGTAGGAGAGTCAACTAGTAGGTTTTCCCTGTACTACATTTTGATCAAAGACTAGTCTATCAGTCTTGCATATCAAAAGTGGCAAAACGTCACTCAACAGAAAAACATCATAGAAATGAAAACAACTTACTACGCAACTTACAAGACATAAATGTAAGGTGGTTGAACATGGGTTTGAGTATGCGGCCATAGACAAATACTTCTTGGAGAAGCCTGCCCAAGACATTGCACCCCATAATGAAAGTAGGTATAACTTGATCACTCTGAAACAAAGATGGACGCTCCTGTATAATATTTGGGGAGAAAAGCAAGCTAGATTTTTCGCAGTTCACACTCTAACCTGCCGCCCATTCATAGCTTTCCAGAATCTACTTTTTAACACCCAAAATTCTTCAATTGAAGCTTTAAAAAAGATGAACCTATCATAAACAATGAATAAATGAGTAACAGGGAGCATTCGCGAGCAATACGGATGCCCAACAGGGACCCCCTCGACGCAAAACAGAAATAAGCAGGGAGAGAGTGGGTCACACTATCGAATGCTTCAAGAAGGGGTAAATGACGACGATAGAAAACCATTCCATAAAATGCAAAAGGACACTCTACTATCAAATCAATCCATGAAGGAGTGAATCCCAAATGTAAGCATAATTCTTTCCAAGAAAGCCCACTTCCCACTATAATAGGCTTTACTCAAATCCAACTTAATTGTCAAGAACCCCCCAACCGCCCTTTTTATTCGACTTTAGAAAATGCAGGCACTATTGATAACATACATCTCCCTGTTACGAAAGTTGGCTAAGAGTCTGAGATAATGTCGTTTAAAAGAGGCTTCAAGTGATTGGTCAGAACCTTGGTAACCACTTTGTATAAAACATTACACAAACTCATCCCGAAACATCACATGAATATACCTCCACTTTTTCTTTTTCTTACTTTAATATTATATTTGGATCAACACTATTCTTCGAATCAAGCATTTTCTATATTTTAAATGGAATATTCAAAATTCCGTTCTTTACTTTACGTTCTTCAAATTTTAATAAAATCATATTCTCACGATATACTCCCCAAACAAATAATTATGGTTAAAGAACCTTATAATTAATATAAGAATAAATGAAATACTTCAGTGCATCTCACATCTTTATGTATCTTCTACCATTACTCACACCAAAAAATAATTAAAATAGTTTGTAAAAGAAATAAAAAAGAATTTGATAATGACAAATTAAGATTGAATAATTATCATGCACAAACTTACTTAAGTGTTTCTTTATTTTTCAAAATAAAAAGGAAAAAAAAAAGATATATATTACAGAAGACATACACAAGGAAAAGGATAGGAAATAGGAAGCAATAATTTGATGAAATGATTGGTGGCAAGTTAAGTGTAAAGGGAATAGGGGATATGATGTAGTATAGTACATAGTTGATTATAGAATGCAACACGCATTGGGATTCTCATGGCTGAACAGGTGAGGTGGTGGAATTCGTTGGATAGCGTGAAGGGGCTGATATTGATGATATTTGGAGATAAAACTAATATAAGATTTGTATTTTTTTTTAGCATGATTGCATTGGATACTCTACAGGAATAATAATTAAGTATATAGCAATATTAAAAAAAAGAAAAAAAAGAAAAATATAGTAAATTTTAAAAGCAAAATCTGAATTTTGCAATTTTACTATATTTGCATCATATTATATTTGTATTATATCTGCAAAGCAACTGCCTGTTGAAGATTTAGAAAGAGGTTCAAGAAGAGAAACTAAACTAAACTAGAGAATCTAATAATGGGTACATCATCATTCTTTTGCCGGGGTCTTGTATGAAAATTTTTTAATACTTTATCACAACCTTACTTTATCATGCATCAGTGTGGATGCTGACTCCATTTTTTCTAAATCTTAAAAGTGGATCTCACATGCCTCTATCTCCCTCTAACCAAAAAAGGAAAAAAAAAAAAGCCCTATACTTAATAAGGAGCGTAACACGTCGAAGTGAGTCAGCAGCGCATATTTTTCATAAAGCCAATCTGCAGAAGCACCACCATGGAAATGGATCCTTAATTTCGGCCCTCCCAATTCTTACTCAATCTTATTCAAATTCAAATTCCCTATCCTGATCTTACTTCACATTTCGCAAATCACACCCTGCTTCCTATTTTCTACCAACTTCGTATCCAGAGTTCAAGTTGGAATATAAAGATTGAGATTCATCAGTTAAGAATACTGGCGCCAACTATTAAAGCAATTATCATATGCAGAATATAAGGTTAGAATCTTGTCAACTCGGCTACATTTAAAGTTTTTAACATATATATACAAAATACCTTAAGAGGAAAAAATAAGGGTGAACAGTGAAGCTGTGTCTCATACAAAAAAAAAAAAAAAAAAAAAAA
>QLSR01000254.1:133569-146180 GCA_031780015.1 Citrullus colocynthis
AAAAAAAAAAAAAAAAAAAAAACCATTGGACTCCCGAGTCTGAGGATGTAAATACACAAGGCCCAAACTAAATATTGACATTGACGACATACATACATATACTTCACAATCCTAAGCTGTTCTTTCCAAAAACCTTTTCCTGTAACCCTCCATGAAGGGCACTAAAAACCTATGGAGGCTAACAGAAGGGAGACACAAGGTACCCACGCTGCTCACGGTTACTGCACTTCCAAATGCTAATAAAAATTATGGACAATGCGACAACTACAAGCCTAACTACAGAAACGTATGAAAGGATTGAAGGTGGCAGTGCTGTCGCCAATCTTCTTTTGCCTGTTAAGAAGTCGATCTTTGAGCTATAGCTTGCTACGGACTTTGTGCTCGCTTCCTGCGAAGCTTTACTACTGCTCATACTGGACTCTGCACTAGGCGTCTGGGGCTGTTTCACAACATCAACCATGGCTGCCGCTGCCGCAGCACCACCACCATCACTGGCACAATTACCTCCAATAGTCTTGTTTTCTGAAGCTTTTTCCATCTGCATGTCATGTCAATAGCCGTTCATAATTTTACAGTCTGAACTAGTATAGGTTCTATATGTACATTTCACTTGATGAACCACTTTACCTTGCTTGAGATTGATGGGGTATCATTATCCCGCCATCCACCACTCTCCCTACACGTATTGCTAGAGCATGAGGCTGGCCTTACAAGTTTGCTTTGCAGTCGTAATCTTCTAGGCGCAGTCCCTTGAAATGTAGAAAACTCATTTGGTTGTTGCAGATTTCTTGGCCGGCGACTCATTCTCTGAATTCCAGTTGCAGCATCTGTACTTCCAACTGCAGACGACGTATTGTATGATTCCTGAAGGCTACCTGATATATTATAAAGTTGACCTGCCAAAAACATTTAATTTGCAAGATAATTTTAACAATATATGTCATGAGCTCGTTGACATTATTGTGAGAAGGGAGAGGCAGCAGCACCTTGTTCTGGTGGTGCAGTTCCCATATGCTCAATTATAGGAGTCTTCCTGTCGATATCCTCCAGACAAATTGAGCTTTCAAAGTCTGACATAACCTGCTTTTCCATATAAGAAATTGGTAAGTACAACGAAACTAATTCACAGCAGAAACAGAAACCATTGAGTAAATACGTAAGATTATGTTTTAAAAAGGAAACGGCCATAAGAAAGGTCCCACTAACCATTGCTTTGACACTGTCAGCCTCCACTTTGCTGAAAAATCCACGGTCCAAGTTATCCATTGTATTATTCGGAAACTCACTTAGGGACATGAATTCTTGCTGGTCTTCAAGTGGAAAATCATCTAAACTATAAACAAACGAGTCTAGCATCTGATAGATTAAATCTGACTCCTCTGTCCCACTTGGTAACTGCTCTGCATTACCATTAGCTTCGTAGTTCAAGTAATTGCTATCAGAATAGTATATGCCTGAAGATCCTAGCTCAGCTTGCAGCTGAGAATGCAATGGAGAATACAGTTTACTGTCAAGTGGTTTGTTCTCTGAACCACACACTTTCTTCTCTTCATCTGGATGAGGATCCATCTGCAACAAGAAGTAGACTTAGATCCAAATTAGACGATGCACAATTTCTTATAATAAAAAATAAAAGCAAAAGAAAGCTTCTCACTTCTGCATTATATGAATCAAAACCATGAATGTCAGCTGAACCATCAGTATGTTCTACAGTTTCAGATAGCACTCCATCAGAACTTTCAGCCGGCCTTTGCAATGATGGAGAAACTAAGGGAAGTGTTGGCTCTGAAATGGAATCTCCAGGTCCAGGAGATGATTCAGCTGTGGTAGGGGATGAAATAGTAGCTTCAGCTTCATTGCCATTAGTCCCCTCGATACTCTCATCCTGTTTCTTAAATAGGCGACAGAGAACAAAAGCACTCTGAAACCAACAACCGAAGCAGAATCTTTATTAGAATTGAAACAAGGACATTAAATAATTCAAGAAATAGACTTCACCAGAAAACTGAACACTTAGAATTGGTAAACGTAAAGAAAAACACTTAGTCGTGCAGAACAAGACCTTAAAGGATATTCGAATTCTACTCTCAAGATAGGAATTAGACACTATATCCAAATTGTCTCACTTGGGATTTTCAACATATATAAGATGATGCAGAGAGTAAGTTGGAAGAAAATCATAATGTTGTGGTAGAGAGATGTTCAAATAGTATTAAGTAGCATTTCAGAAGCCCTTCAACTAAAAGGAATCATGCATCAGTATTATGAATGCAAGACAGAGAAAGTAAAATCATTTCGAAGCGACTGATTATTGATCGAAATCATTTCCAAGCAACTGTGTATGGATCGTACATATCAGGATAAAGGACTGGGCAAGTAAGACAGAATCGTAATCATAAATTCAGGAATTAGAAGAAAAGCAGACCTGTCCAGGGTTAGTGCCATCGAGTTCTTTAAGAGTGGTACGATACTCATGGACTACCCAATTGGTTCTCTTCCCCTTAGGAGCACGACCTTTGTAGAATACCAATGTCTTCTTCATTCCAATCAATTTAGTCCCAGACTTGATTTTGCGATCCTTACCCGTTGCCTTCCAGTAGCCAGCAACGGTAGCCCTCTTCAAGCGGTGGCCGTTGGGATACTTCCTATCCTGCGGGCAAAAGAAGAACCACTCCGGATCCTTGGTCTTTATTATTGATAGATCTGCAGGCAACAAAAGAAGATGATATAAAAGGTGATTGGGTAGAACAAATGACGGAGTCAATTGAGGCGATACGCAGATGAAATTGGATTGAAGTAACAAGGAAGAAGTAGGAAAAAAAAAAAGGAAAAAAAAAAAAAGCAAAGATGCAGTGAGAAGCGAAAATGGAATAAAATCAAATGATATTCGAGATGTGCGTAAAGAGTAAAGAATAGGTAAGAGAGAGATAGGTTGAAAGATAAGACGAAAAAGAAGGAGAAAGCAGAGAGGTAGAGAAGGTACCAGGAAGATCCCATGGCTCCCATTTACAGACATCGACTTCGCGTATAACGCTGACATCTTCATGATTTCCATTGATCTTCGAGCGGAGGTAGTAGTCGATGAGCTCCTCGTCGGTGGGTCTGAATCGGAAGCCCAAGGGGAGAGAATTGAGGGTTAAGACAGCCATCTTGTGGGGAAGGGGAAGAGGAAGAGGAAGCGAAGGAGAAAAAGAAGAGGATCGATTGGCAAAGAAGGTGAAGAAGAAGTAATCGGGCGGAGAGATTCTTTGTTTTATTAAAGAGTCAAAAACTGAGAGCTGAAAGATCTATGGAGAGAGAGAGAAAGAGAGAGAGAAGAAAAGAGAAGAGAGTGCGATTTACTTTTCAGAGAAAATGAAGAAAACTGTAAAAAAGAAAACAAACTGAGCCTGAGCCACTTTAATTTTTAATATAATATCCTTTTTTTTTTCTTTTTCTTTTCTAATAATTTACCAAAATGAAAAAACGCGTTTGTTTTGTTTTATGACGCGCGGCCATTTCTACCCCTCACTGGTTCACCAAAATAACAACTCTGCCATTGTTTACGACGCGTAAGTGCAGTGTCGTTGGCGGGCAAATCAAAGTCTGACACGTCATGTGAAAGCTAAGTCCTTAGATTAATTAGAGATGCGTCATTGTCCAAAGGAAAAGGGAAATTGCCACGAACCTTACTCTTCCTACTATGTCCCCACCCATCCACACCCCTCTTTGCTAGAGCTTTCCCCCATTTTTTCCCCTTCTTTTTAATCTTTTGTCTTCCTAACAATTTAAAATATACTAAAATCGACTAAACTAATTACTTCATTTTTTTTTTTAATGATTTTCTTTCTTTAATCAGTCAAATATCAATTTACAACGCAATCTCTCTCCTAATACTACAGGTTTACACAGATTGACTTTAAGTTCATATATTTTTTAAACTAAGCAAGTCTAGTTGGCTACTTGACAAACTTAAACACAACCGAACTAGGTTGGATTGTTGGTTTACTTTTTTTTATTAATTTAAAATATTTAAATTTATCTACAATACATGATAATAACTAAAATATCAAAAAACTCACATGTTAAATACCAAATATTCATGATATCTACTGCAAAATTTAAACAAAGACAAACATCCTAACATTCCTAAAAGAAAACCATCAAATATTCAACCTAAAGCTAAACTCTAAAAATCAAAACTTATATTACCAATATATATGTAAATTGGGTTGACTTGGGTTGGGTTGGGTTGAGTCAACTCAAAATAAAAATTTAAAAAATTTAAAAAAAATTATTCAACCCGAGACCCTACCTAACCCGATAAGAATGAAAAAAAAGTTAACCTAACTCTTATAGTTTGAGTTGAATAATTTGGGTTATTCGAGTTGTCAGGTCATGTAAACACCCCTACCTAATGAACATGTCTCCCGAGTTGTCTAATTTAGGAGCATAAACAAATGTAAGTTGTCTAATGTCAATTTGATTTGTTCACTCCTCGTAGTAGTGGNAGTTAACCTAACTCTTATAGTTTGAGTTGAATAATTTGGGTTGTTCGAGTTGTCAGGTCATGTAAACACCCCTACCTAATGAACATGTCTCCCGAGTTGTCTAATTTAGGAGCATAAACAAATGTAAGTTGTCTAATGTCAATTTGATTTGTTCACTCCTCGTAGTAGTGGATTCAAAACTTCATGTAAGGAGGCATAAATGTATGTTATGAGCTTAGAAGTTTAGCATATGAACTTTTAGAGTTGTGTGTTGAACTATAAAAAATGTCTAACAGGTTCTTGAATTTTCAATTTTTGTGTTTAATAGATTCATAAATATCAATTTCGCATCTAATAGGTTTCTTACATATTTGAAAATGTTAAAATTAAATGTTATATTAGATATTAGAATTAACTTTGTGCTTAATAGACATGATTGGACATTTTTAAGGAACTAGAATTCAAATTGAAAGTTTAGAAATTTATTAGTCACAATTTTCAAAACTTAGAAATTAAACTTGTAATTTACCATTCATATAAATGTAATTTTAAATGCATTGATATATAGAATCTATACTAAATTATTATAAATTTAAAAAAAAAATCATCAAGTTTTGTAAAATAATTTTATAAAGTTTAAAAATATTTGAAGATGTATTTGTTAGCAATGCAATCTAAAAAGTTAGAAATTAAAATATAAAGTTAAAAAAATATTTGTATACGTAAAAGTTAGCAATGCAATATATGAAAACTTAAGACAATCAAAATTTAAAAGGGCCTAGGTTGATGCTGGACCCTTGGCCTGCTGCTAGTAAGGTGCCCCCATCAAAATTAAAATCTTTTTAAACCTTAGTCTACTGTCATGTTACAAAACATCAAACCGCTAAAGCATCATGAAATCACATGTTCTTAAATGAAAAGGAATGAAATATATTTAAAATAAAACTACAAATGTCCTATATTGAATGAAAAACAATATACATATACTTAGAATGTTACTATTTGAGGCTACTTAATAGAACCACTCCTGACTCATACTTATTTATATTGGCACTAAGCATCCATTCAGCTCATTAGTCAATAATAACTTGCCTAAAGATGTGTGCCTCCATTAAGGCAAATGTTCTAAGTTACACTACCCTATAATGAACAGTCTCACCTAAGCAAATATCCTCACCTTATGGCTTATTTTACTTCTAAAGTATGACTTATACTAAAGCAAAAACACTAGAAAATTTAAAGGTTTTTTCACCCAATAGGGTATCTTTGTTCAACACTCCTCCCCCCACACATCCAAACAAAATAGACGAGCAGAACTCGAATATCGTCATATTTTAGATTATTTTTGTGCCGAACTCCTCGCTACATCCTATCTTGAGACGTTTTGGTGTCTGTGTCATCAATCATCTCTCATCCTCCATCCTTTAGAATATCCCTCCCTTTGAACACTTATATGGTACTTCTCCATCTTATTCTCACTTGAAGGTTTTTTTATATTGTAGTGGCAAATTTAGAATTTTATGCTAGGTGATACATGTCATGAAATGCATGTTTTGAGGTTATATTTCAACATGTTTTCTTAGTAAAAATGGTATTTTTCATGTTAGTTTCCTCAAATTGTGGTTGTAATGGATAAAAAAGTCAATCATAGGTCATTTGGATACCTAAAGTATGTGTTTACCAATTTGGGCTATTTTTATGAGTTTTTACATGGGTCTTGGTTGTTTCGCAGAACCTGTCTTCAATGCGACAACATTGCCAAAATCTAGTAGAATTTCCAGAAGTCTTGCCAAGTCGTCCACAGTTGTGAAAATACTTCATCTCCGGTTTTTCTTCAGTGTCAAAATTGACTAATATGTCTTCTGTGAATGTGGAAATCAACCATTCTTAAACTATTTGGAGCCTATTAAAGGGAGGGAAGCCTTCTCTTCAAGGATCATCACCAAAATTCAGACCTTCCAAAGAGGATTCTCACCCAAATGTCTAGAATACTTTTTAAGAACAAAGGTTCCAATGAAGAACTTAGAGTTAGGACATCCCTATCATGTGAGAACAAAGTGTAGAGAGAGAGGATTCATCCTTGAGAAAGAAGAATTCAACCTAGGGAGCATGAAAGAGTGAGAAATTTGTCCAAGGAGTGTGTTTTCTGTATTTCCAGCACTTATTTTCTTTCTTTCTACTTCTTGTTAGTTTCTATTCTTTGAACATTCAAGTTGTAACTATGGTTATTGAATTAATGAAATTCTTCATTCATTCTTAGACATGAGCTAAATTCTTTAAGGGGTTCAGCTATGTAAATATCTTAGGGTCTTATGCCTTAAGCAAAATGCCAAAGTTTAATGCCTCTTTTATACTTACGTATTTCCTTTTTTGATTTTATGGATTAAAATTATTAAGTTAAATTGGCCACTTAATTTAGCAATCCAGTGGAGTCTTAATGCTAAAAAAGTTATGATATAAACTGATTTCACAAATGAATATAGGATAAAGGTCTAGAAATAGGATTGTCATGAATCCTTAGAAATAATATGTACCCTAGGATCAAGAATTTGCACTAAATCCATCTAAAATTCAACTAACTATAGAAATATAGACTTATCTACTTAGGCTCCTAAAGGCACTTGATACAGGATCAAGTAGGAGAAGATTTTGTCCATGAGTAAGTTAATGTTCTGGTAGGATACAAGCGCATAGCTCAAGGCATAAGTGACTCTTTGGTTAAAACATAGTTGCATCATTGTTTTCATCCTCGCTTGGTTTGCTTTTAATAAAGGATTTTTACATGGAAAATCCTCTTTGGCTCCTATATTTCGTGAATGTCCTTAAATTTGAAAATTTTCAATGAATGCTTTTAGAGATAATTATGGACGATTTTACCCTTTTCACATTAACCATCATAACATTTATTGTTATTTATTAGACAAAATTTTTCCATATTTTCCAAGCATTCTTAATGATGGAGAGAGAATTTGACAGATTTTATATTAATTAATGTGTTAGAAAGAGAATATGCATTATTATAAAATATTAATCAGTTGATATTTTTTTCCCATTTGTAAGTAATATGATTTTCACTCCATTTTTACGTAAAAAATTTCTTTTGCTTTTTCATTTTTATGTATATATACAAGGCTAATTATAGTATCATTTCCATTGAGTTATATATTTAGAATAACTATGGATTTAATGTTGTTATATAATATACACTCCAAATGTTAATTATAGTATCATTTCCATTGAGTTATATATTCTACATTATTTGTCATATGTACACATGTATATTTAGTTATTTTCTAAATATATACCTCATATTATATGCTACAAATTAGACCATAAACAAAGATAGATAGATTATCAAATTATTTTTAAAAAATAAACCAAATTCGTAGAGTTCAAATTCTTAAGCTAGTACTCTGAAATGTGTGAGTAATCTTTTTTTCCCTTACAATACAAGTATTCAATGGATATTTGGTATAGATTGTAAAGGAAAACCGTACGAATATATAATACATAATCAAAGATCACATACTAACTATATTTAAACAATAGTATATATTTAGATAAAAGAGGCAAATGGTACGCAATAAATCCATATATATTTGGAATTGAAATTGAAATTGAAAACAAAATGTATAAATACACCCAGACTAGTCGTCCATCTATTACAATCTCGATGTCGTTGACCAGATCAACCATATATATATATATATGGATTATTTGAAGAAAACCTGGGCACACATACATACATACATACATACATACACACATACATACATACATATGTGTGTGTGGATTTTTTGAAATAAACCTATATATTTCTAGCTACCATATTGAAATTTTGAGATTTTGGGTTTAAAACTATAAGGTTAGAAATTTGAAGGATTTTGAAGTAAAAGTGAAATGGCACACCTAAGTTTTCTATATGGATATATATATGCAATATACAGTTGACTATCACAAAACAACTATATTTAAACAACAGTTTAGACTATACTGCATCCGAAATAAGCCTATATATATTTGGAATTGAAACAAAAATGTTTAAATACACACAAATTTGTTAACCAAATTNATATTAATCAGTTGATATTTTTTTCCCATTTGTAAGTAATATGATTTTCACTCCATTTTTACGTAAAAAATTTCTTTTGCTTTTTCATTTTTATGTATATATACAAGGCTAATTATAGTATCATTTCCATTGAGTTATATATTTAGAATAACTATGGATTTAATGTTGTTATATAATATACACTCCAAATGTTAATTATAGTATCATTTCCATTGAGTTATATATTCTACATTATTTGTCATATGTACACATGTATATTTAGTTATTTTCTAAATATATACCTCATATTATATGCTACAAATTAGACCATAAACAAAGATAGATAGATTATCAAATTATTTTTAAAAAATAAACCAAATTCGTAGAGTTCAAATTCTTAAGCTAGTACTCTGAAATGTGTGAGTAATCTTTTTTTCCCTTACAATACAAGTATTCAATGGATATTTGGTATAGATTGTAAAGGAAAACCGTACGAATATATAATACATAATCAAAGATCACATACTAACTATATTTAAACAATAGTATATATTTAGATAAAAGAGGCAAATGGTACGCAATAAATCCATATATATTTGGAATTGAAATTGAAATTGAAAACAAAATGTATAAATACACCCAGACTAGTCGTCCATCTATTACAATCTCGATGTCGTTGACCAGATCAACCATATATATATATATATGGATTATTTGAAGAAAACCTGGGCACACATACATACATACATACATACATACACACATACATACATACATATGTGTGTGTGGATTTTTTGAAATAAACCTATATATTTCTAGCTACCATATTGAAATTTTGAGATTTTGGGTTTAAAACTATAAGGTTAGAAATTTGAAGGATTTTGAAGTAAAAGTGAAATGGCACACCTAAGTTTTCTATATGGATATATATATGCAATATACAGTTGACTATCACAAAACAACTATATTTAAACAACAGTTTAGACTATACTGCATCCGAAATAAGCCTATATATATTTGGAATTGAAACAAAAATGTTTAAATACACACAAATTTGTTAACCAAATTAACCATATATATATTAATTTTTTGAAATAACCTTGGATATATATGGATTATTTGAAATAAATAGTGAGATTTTGGATTATATACTGCGAGCGGAACTGTTGACGAAGGGCGACAAAAGCTCAACGGTTGACGAAGCTGAAACGGGGATCCATGTTGGAGCTCGAACACTTGAACGAAGATGGATGTTTGAACGAACGCTCAACGTTCAGCCCTTCACACGGCGGTGCGAANTATATTTGGTATAGATTGTAAAGGAAAACCGTATGAATATATAATACATAATCAAAGATCACATACTAACTATATTTAAACAATAGTATATATTTAGATAAAAGAGGCAAATGGTACGCAATAAATCCATATATATTTGGAATTGAAATTGAAATTGAAAACAAAATGTATAAATACACCCAGACTAGTCGTCCATCTATTACAATCTCGATGTCGTTGACCAGATCAACCATATATATATATATATGGATTATTTGAAGAAAACCTGGGCACACATACATACATACATACATACATACACACATACATACATACATATGTGTGTGTGGATTTTTTGAAATAAACCTATATATTTCTAGCTACCATATTGAAATTTTGAGATTTTGGGTTTAAAACTATAAGGTTAGAAATTTGAAGGATTTTGAAGTAAAAGTGAAATGGCACACCTAAGTTTTCTATATGGATATATATATGCAATATACAGTTGACTATCACAAAACAACTATATTTAAACAACAGTTTAGACTATACTGCATCCGAAATAAGCCTATATATATTTGGAATTGAAACAAAAATGTTTAAATACACACAAATTTGTTAACCAAATTAACCATATATATATTAATTTTTTGAAATAACCTTGGATATATATGGATTATTTGAAATAAATAGTGAGATTTTGGATTATATACTGCGAGCGGAACTGTTGACGAAGGGCGACAAAAGCTCAACGGTTGACGAAGCTGAAACGGGGATCCATGTTGGAGCTCGAACACTTGAACGAAGATGGATGTTTGAACGAACGCTCAACGTTCAGCCCTTCACACGGCGGTGCGAATGAGCTCAGATTTGGAACCGGAGACAAACACTTGATGGAATTGTTGACAAAGGTCTGTGGAGCTCGACAATCGATGGAGCTCGAATGAAGATCCACAGTGAAGCTTGAACGCATGAACGAAGATCCACAATGAACTCTGGTCAGCAGCTACACGTGGTGGAAAACAGGATCTCTGACCGTTAGAGACACAAGTGGCAGCATGCTTTACTTGCATTGCCAAGAAGAAGAAAAAAGAGGGTGAGGAGGAAGAAATGATTTTAGGATTTAAAAGAAAGAAGGAGAAAGAATAGGGATTCCAACAATTTTTTCCTTTTTTATTTTTTTTTAAAAAATAGACACCAACATTAGTTAAATTTTGTAATCTATTGGACTATTTTTGAAATAAATGAAATCTAAAAGACAATTGTATAATATGAGCCTACAAATAAGCTCCTCTATGTAGAAATTCCTTTTAACAACACTCAATTCAACATCCTTTACTCTACATTGGTTATTCTTGGTCAGGTTGATTGCATTGTTTCAAAAGAGCCTAAATTTATAGTTAGTCTCGAGGGATTCAACTCTTGGAATACTCTAAAATCGATTACTTCATTGACACTATATGCTTGCACTTAGACCATATCTACTTTCATTATTATCACTCATACACAATTGGTCGATTAGGGAGCATAATTTCATATGAGATTAGAAGTTTAGTCCATGTACGTCTAAATTTGTGTCTATATGTGGCCCCTAAACTTTAAAATGTGTATAATAGGTCCCTAAATTTTTTATTGTGTATTTAACATATTAATATGGTTTCAAGTTTATATCCGAAAAGTCTTTTACACGTATATATTCAAATATGTTAAAACTTATTTGTCATATCATATATAAAATTCAACTTTGTGTCTAATAGGTCTTATTATACATTTTTGTGTAAAAAAAGTCGATGTACTATCTATTAATTATTAAATTAAAATTTGAGACTCAATTACATACAAAGTTAAACTTTTTTTGTCCAATAAAATAATTAATTTTTAAAATTGTTTAATAGGTATGAAATCTATTGAATACTAAATTGAAAGTTGAATTTTAAAATTGTAGGGACATTACCCATTCATCCCTACGCACAAACCACTCGGACAAAGACTATTTTTGGTTTTAATTAAGTAATATAATTACGTTGGGCATGAATTGGTTTACCAAATTCAATTCCATTACAACTCAACTTGGTCCAATCTACATTATATGACATTGTTTACTTGCTACACTCCTCAGGGTATTGTTCTTATCCTTCTCAAGGTATTGTGGAGTTGTTCCATCACAATGCAGGCATGGAGTCCATGGTGAAGACATTTTCTAACCAACTTTTTGAACCTTTCGTATGTTTCATCTACAACTACAGTTAGAGCTTATTTGAAGCCAACTATAATAGCTCTGTATTTAGCATTCTTGTCTAGAGGAAAGTACTTCTCAAAAAACTTTTCTGCAAGTCTTTCCAAGTAATTTTGTTGTGAGGGAGTGAGTAATTGCCTTTGCATCGCCTTGTGTAGAATACGGAAATAACTCTAGTCTTGACGTCTCTTCAGGCACTCCTGTTACTTTAAATACACTTCAAATTTGCATAAATTGGTTTTTTAAGGTGCTTGTGGGAATCTTCATGAAGAAGTCCTGCAAACTAGCCAAATGAGGTTAGCATTTGGAGCATCAATGACTTCATTTCATATAGGGTGCTTCAATAGGTGGATCTAAGAGTCTAGAGTCCATGGTATGGAATATTAGTGCTGCATAATCTCTGATGCGTCTATCTTTGTCCTTCGCTATGAAAATAGGATTTTAGGGAATTATAACTTGTTGTCCTAGTGGACGAAAGGTCCCTTCTTTTTCATCTTTGTTCTATCCTCTGCTGAAGAAAGGTTATTTCCATCTTAGGTTCAAGCCTGAAAAAAAAAAAAAAAAAAAAAAAAAAAAA
>QLSR01000254.1:146395-168185 GCA_031780015.1 Citrullus colocynthis
AAAAAAAAAAAAAAAAAAAAAAAAAAAAAACTTTTTCTCATTCAATAACCATCCCCTGCAACACTAACAAATAAAAATATAGATTTTTCTTGAGATAGAATTCATGTGATTGCAATTGAATCATAATGACTAAAAAAAGTGAATTAAAATAGTCTCAGACAATGACACTAAAAACTTAATGATCAAAATGTGTATGAATGAAAAAAAAAATTAAGAATATTCAAGGTCAAGTGCAAGCATACATTGTCAACATATAGTAATATGAAAGTACTCTAAGTATCGTTTTCCCACGAGACGATTTATGCAATTCATTTTTCTAAGAAAGAGCTTTTCGATGGAAACAAAGTGGTACAATAAATTGAGTGATTTTGAAGTTGTTTACGAATAATAAAGATAAACAATAATAGACAAAAGGATTTCAAGTCAAATTTATCAACCCAAGGATAAACTACATTAAGTTGTGCAACCAAATTGCAATTGCATCAACCTATTTTTTATGATCTGAGAACAACTTCTATTCAACCTTGTTTTCAATTAATCTTAGAAACTTATGTAATTAGTCCTATATTTCTATATCTAATTAGATCTTAGATAATTTTATGTAATCTTTTGGTCATAGAGTGTGCCTTATGTCTAAGGTCACGTGACGTCCTATGTATAGGTTCTTAGTCTTGTATTCTTTTGTGATATTTGTTTTTATCTTAACTTTTTCAGCATTAAAACTCAACTAGCATGCTAATTTAAGTTATCAGTTCAAATTAACAAGATAACATATGTTTCAACAAAAGAAATAGAAAGTGAGAAAGGTACATTGTGATTACATTATCTAAGCTATGTTAATCTTTGGGTATCCATCAGACTGAATCCCTTAAAGAAAATTAGCTCATAAGTAAAAAGGAATAAGAACACTTCATTGAATAAAATCATGACCAAGAAGAAGATGTCATTAGTATAGTAAAAACAGTAACAGATGTAGAGATAGGTGGAGAAGCATGAAGTTGAAAAGATGTGAGTTCAAACAATCGTCTTACTTTTCGACCCGTATGTACCATCTATTTGTCCCGTGTGCGAATCCTGAACTTGAAAACCATTGGGAAAACAAAAATATTTTGACCAAGTTACAAAGTTGGCCAACAGAGCAAAGTTCAAATTAAGGACATGATAGGTATGAGGAAGAGTTAAGGTGAGTGTGGTAACAGTACTTGAAGGGAATTGAATCCGCATTTTTTTATCTCTTGAAAGAATTAAAAATAAAAAAATAAAAAAATAAAAATATAAAAGAAAAGGTTAAACAACATACCTTTGTCGATCCTACAGAAAAAACTTCTCCTCAAACTAGAAGTCTTCTCCTTAAATTATTCGTTTTCTATGAGATCTTCCTTGCTATGACTCTGACAAGGATTCGCCTTGGGGAACCACTCTTGAAAGAATGGAAGAAGAATTTTCATGAATATTGTAGAGTGTGTGTTCTATGAGAGCTTCCAAGGACCCTATTTAGAACTCTATTAGGTCAGTTCTAATTCAATTAGGATCTGCAAAGATTTTAAATTAAATATTTAATAATATCCAATATTAATAAATATCTATCCAAATAATATCTCATATTAAATGGTTTACAATATTTAAATCATAGTAAATATTTATTTTCTGCAGAATCCTTAATTTGAACCACATCCAAATTAAATAATTAATTATTTGAATCCAATTCAAATTAATTAATTAATTCTCCCTCCATGGATTTCATCCAAGTAAATAATTAGTTATTTGAATAATATTCAAATAAATTAATTCTCCATATTATAAGGTTATAATTTGAATCTTATTCAAATAAACTTGAACACTTCAAAATCATGTAATTAATTGTATCTAATACAATTAATATTTTCCCTTATAATTTGAACACTTCAAATTTTCTTTCAATCATAATTGAACCTTATTGGTCCGTGGTGAGCTAGCGAGGGGACTTTATGAACTTACACATTAGAAGCTTCAATGATTCGAAATTAAATTAATTAAACTATTTAATTAACTTAATTAACATTCATTAACTATGGGCCACTCCACTAAAGACCCACAACTGCACTCTTCGCACTGTAAATATCTTTCTGTGTCCATGGATATAACTAGTCATCAATAAGTCGACCCTTCACAAATTGCTCGTAATTTTAGTTGAGTCAAAATTACTATTTTACCCCTGCAATTACTTCTTTCTCCTTGAGTCTCACTAATCCTCTAATGAACAATCTGTTTATGGTCCCACCAGAAAGAAATTCCTCTTGAGCTAATGGGAGGGAGGGGCTATCACACCCTTACTCAAGTTACCTCCTAACCTAGGTAAAGATGTGATGTTGGCAAGCACCTTTTTCGACACTTACTATATAACATGTTTCCTTTCTTAAGCCACCTGTTAAACCTGATAAACAATTTATGTATATCTAATAACATATATCCCACATACCATAGACAATAGATTAACTTCTGGACTTAATTACAATGCACAACCATAACTATTTACAACAACCCATATTTACGAGTTACAGACTTTCCCAAGCTTAGTCTATATGTACATGATAACTTTAGGTTTCATTTCATACAAGGAAACTAGACAACGCTGGAACTTGCAGCAGAAGTAGATAAGATTGGGTAGGATAAGTACCATGAACTCGCTGGTTACCTGGAAAATAAGAAACAGAGAAAAACGGTGAGCTGTGTTGCCTAGTGAGTGACAATATACATTTAAATAACTTAACTATATTATGCTAGAATACTTTCTTTGACTTTAGTCATCATAATTCATAATTGAAAACCATAGCAATATAACTCATAGAAACACGTGATTGGCTTAAAACATATTTAAACATTAATCACTCGTACTCATTAGCCCTAGTTGAGGTAGAGCAAGCTCAATACACATCAAAAACAATCCTTAGCTAATATAGAGTAATCTCAATACAATCAACGTCGCCATTCTCCTATGTGCACATAGAAATGCTTCCAAAGGGCTAGCACCTCGACACACAACCCAAAGCCTCCTTGTATGCCAAAGTGGGTCTCAAAGACCTCATATTAAAGTTTTCCCAAATGTCTTCTCATTGTCCTTCAGCATTGGGTCTTTTCATAATTCAGGCTGTCCAAGTACCTTCTCTTTGTCTTTCAACATTGGGTCTCATACATAACATTTTCAAGGTTGTCCAAATACCTTTGCATTGTCCTTCAGTATTGGGTCCCTTACATACATTCCTTGGGTACATTCATGTTTTGAAAATAATACACAACCATCCTCTTAAATAATACATTGCTCAAGAAAACATTAATCATAAGCAGCTTAGGCAACATTGAACTTTAGGGCTAAATCAACATGCTTATCAAGCTTCTAATACCACATAGAAAACATGCTTAGTAATCATTTAAATCTTCATGAGAATCATGCGTTCAAAAGAACATTTTTTAGAAAAGCATTTTTGACACATCAATTTTTCATCTTAAGGAAAACACATTGTCACTCACTCCTTGGATTTTGCCTCAAATGGATTGTAGACTTTCCACAACTCCTATTGTCTTGACAATAAGATTCATTTCTTTTAGTCCTCCTCTTTTAATCCCTTTAAATCACATCTTAAGTTATTGATATCCTTATATCAAAGTTAAGGCTTGGAATCACTCACCAACACCAATTGGATCAACCAATTTCTTAAGTAGAATGCATAGCAACTAAATGGGTACTTGGCGAAACACACGCCTACACCCTTAATCGTTTGCGCCTCACAGAACTGCCTGACACTACCTTATGCGGCAGCTCCGACACAGCCTCACGTGTAGACAGTCATGGTGTGCAGCAACTCTCGCACAACACGTTGCCTCACAAGCACGCATACTCAACTAGCCAATGTGTTGAACACTCCTATGTGTTGACCTCGCGCGCAA
Organism: Citrullus colocynthis; assembly: GCA_031780015.1. NCBI lineage: Eukaryota > Viridiplantae > Streptophyta > Magnoliopsida > Cucurbitales > Cucurbitaceae > Citrullus > Citrullus colocynthis. The sequence goes on from QLSR01000254.1 coordinate 150,320, forward strand.
CACCAGGCGTCCAGCAACAATCCTCTTTGGTCGCACACTCACAGCTTGCCTATGTCACCCACATAGTCTGCCTCACGAACATGCCTTCCTGCCAACCTAGGCGTTCAACGCCAAAATAACCTCTAAAGCCTCTCAACTGCCCCTTGCCACTGACAACCTCTTTCTGGTCAGCAGTCACTTGATGGCTTCCACAACATAACCTACACTTTCAGTCATTAAAACCAACATCTCTAACCATTTTCAATGTCATTTTCTTCCATAAACCACAAAGTTAACATCTTAACTTCTTACCTTCAAATTTGGCCTTCAAATTCCTCTTGTATAGCTTGGAATCCACCAATCTTCCGCCCTTGCTCAATATCACCTGAGAGCATGAATAATCTCCAATTCTCCTCAAATTCCAAGCCCTGCCATTGAAACTTCTCTCCAGTAGCCCTCACACCTCTTCTAGACTAATTTTGAGAGAGTTTGGTTGAAGAACTTCTCCTTTGGCACAAGCAAGATTTGCAAACCGACCTTTCTCTTCTGTCTTTCTATTTATACTTCCCTTTAGTCGACTCATGCAACACAAAGACATGCTACCTTCTACTTCCTAATTTCCACTCAAATTCTCGGTTTTCCACCTAAATACCCTTAATTAAATAAATAAGCATAATTATTCAAAAATTAAAGGAGACTTGAATGTCTACCTCTTAGTACTTCAACGCATAGCACAAATGCACTTAGAGGTTCTTGGCTTAGCCTCACACCCTCACTTCTCAATGCATTTAATGCCTCAAGCTCTTCACTGCCCGCGAGTCCCTTGCTTGTCAACACCTCCTCAGCTTGAGACACCCCCAACGCCTACTTTATTGGGTTTTATGTCCTAAAACTCGTAGTTTGTAATTTTTGGAACTTATTCTCAATAAAGTTGTTGTTGAGATTTATTTAATAAAGTTATTATTGAATATGCGAATTGCATTTATTAAATCCAATAAACTAAAGAACCCCTAGTTATAGGTTGAATACTTAAGACTTTATGTGTAGACATAAAAGTGGATCAAGTTTAGGTAATAGCCAAAACAATCTATAGTATAGGGATAAGGTTAGGTACCTTATCCTGAGGACACTATGGATGTCACCCACTTTGTATTTGTTACAAACGATGTAATCATATATCGTTCATGTAGAGACATGAGCGTGTGGGCATCCTATGCAATGAGTTTACATAAGACCAAACCATGAAATAATCACTTTTTACATTATAACGTTGTTTACTGTTAAGACTGATTATTTCAACATGAGGACCTAGGTAACTCGATCTTAATTTTTAGCCAACTATGAACTCGTATTTATTTTGGATTATCCTTTAATCTGCATGGGTGAGAGTGGCCCGAGTTCGCCGACTCAATAAACCTTCCATTTTAGGGATAAGACCGGTAGATAGATGAGGACATAGTCTTATGAGATGGAATTCACTCCTAACTAATTCTAAGTTAGTAGAGGAGTTATTCCCTTAATTGCTGACTCCGAGTCTTGAACAAGGGGCCCACCCTCTCACTGGCTCGAGAGGGGCTCAGTTTGGTGGTTGGATCACAAACTAATTGTTCATTATAGGATCAACAGGACTTAAGAAACGAGATGTAATTACAGGGTTAAGACGGTAATTTTGACCCAGTTGTAATTACGAACAACTTGTGAATAGAATCGACCTACTAACTACGGTTCTATCAAGTGGACAGGAATATATGTATAGTGAGGAAAGTACAGCTATTGGGCTATAGTGGAGTGTCTTGGTAGTTAACGGATATTAATTAACTAGGTTAAAGAATTTAGCCAATTAATTTCGCATCGTTGTAGCTCGTGATCTGTAGGTCCATTGAGCCCCTTGTTAGCTCATGGACTAAACCTTATAACAGTGTGGTGAAAGAATTTAAGAATGTTCAAATTTGTTAAAGGAGTAAAATTTACGTTTGTTCATTTTAATCGGATGAATAGAGATTCATCTGATTGGAAATTGTCGGGGTAAGTGGAAAAATTATTAATTTAATATAATTAATTATTTGATTAATTATTATTTAAATTAATTTTATTAAAAATTAATTATGAGAATTAATTTTTAAAAAATTAAAAATCTAAATTTAATTTGGGAAATTCAAATTTGGGTTTTGGTTTTTTCCACTATACATGTTGAGGTAGGAGGTGGAAGAGTTCTAATCTCACACTTTTCATCTCCTAATTAAGTGGGATTATTAGCAAAATTGGTGCCAATTTCCATGCTAATTTGATTTGCATGGTTTCTTCTTTGAATAGAAGAAATTTTTTGAGAAGAAGAGTTGATCATCTTGGTTAATTTTGCTAAAAATTTTCACCTACTCAAAGCTCTTCAAAACTGTCTTTTCTTCACAAATTGGCTCCAAATTCACCACAATTTGGATTCCACAATCCGTTCTAAAGCGAAAGAATAACAAGAAAGATACTTGTGGTCGTCCATGAAGTGTTCGTGATCATAAACTTGAAGGAATTTGATTCAATTTTGAGCTACAACAAGTAAGTATTTATCCTCTGTTTTTCGGTTTTAGAAATAAACATGTTTAATCTTCAAAATTGATGTAATTAGAGTGATTTAGATTCTCATTGCTTCCGACTTCATGTTACTAACTCCTTCATACTTGACCTAAGCTTCCTCCACACATACTTTTCCTTCAACGCCCATCACCTTAAGGCTTTGCCATGCCTTGTTGCCTAGTTAAGCACTTCTTCAACACTTGGCTAGCCCTTCAACAAGTTCAACGCCTACTCTCATGATGCAAGTCTCATCCTTGCGACTAAGGACAACTCTTTTGTTTCTCGCCTAGCAACTCTTTCCATGCATCCTTGGCCCTGAATAAGAAAAATTGGCTAAACCCACAACACCAAACCCGACTACAAAACTTAGCATAACTAAGGACAAGATAAGGGTTTACAGAGGCCCTTGTTCAAGACCTGGATTCAACACTTAAGTGAGCAATTTATCTACTTTTCCCGAAGATGGGAAGGAGTGAATTTCATCTTCTATAGTTATGTTCCCAATTCCCTACTCGGACAAATCCTCAAAATGGTAGGCTTATTGGGTCTGCGGCACGGGTCACTCTCACCCATACAAGTCAAAGAATTGTCCTTATAGACAGGAATTCATAACTCACTCAGGATTGAGATTGAGTTACCTATGGTCATCCTTAATGAAAAGTTAATCTCTTCAATCAACGGTGTTATAAAGAGAGATTAATCATTTCGTGGTCCAGTCTTATATAAACTCTATATACAGGATACCCCAATTCACATGTCTTCGCACCACTCTCATGTTTCCACATGAACAATTTGGATTAAATTGTTTGTAACATTCACAACTCTTGTAACAATTACAAAGTAGATAGTATTCATAACGTCACAAGGATAAGGCACTTAACCTTATCCATATACTATAGACCTTTAGGTTATTTCTTGAACATGATCCACATGTAGTTCAACTACATACATGTTCAAGACTTCATGTAATAACCTTGGATTTTTTCAATTAATGGATAAAGTAATATTGCTTAATTGATAATTAAATTAATAGACTAATAAATTACGAGACTTTTGGGCATAAATCCTAACAGTACTGATATGGGAAATAGGCAAACATCCATTAGCAATGTGAATAGGAGAAATGACAAAGTAGGTGTTGAGGAAGACAAAAGCGAAATGTCAGAGGTCACATATTATCGTCGCCTCCCCTAATAACCTGTTTTACTAAAATTTGAAGATTATTGAGTAAAAACCTAAGTGGATGAGGGTCATTGGGGGAGGAGGAGGCAGCAGCAATATGTGAGGAACCAGTTTTACATAAACTCCTTGGTTTGGTGGATATACCTAAAGGGTAAGGTGGTTAAGTAAGATAATTGCCCAAAATATGACCATTTTTGTGGTAATACCTACACACAAATGTAGGATAATTAGCAAATTTATGACGATGTACTTTACAATTGGCGCAAATAGAAGAGTCAGAAAATTTTGTCATTAGTAATGATAGAGAGACAACTAATCAAATAGGCAACTGAACAAAAATAGTTGAACCGCTGACCGGACAAGGCTAAACCAGCTAAACTAGTTTTTGTCAATTGCTTTAAATATATATATTTTTTTTCTTTTTCTTTTTTCTTTTTTCTTTTTTTTTTTTTTATGCAGTGATTCACAAAATAACTAGTTAGGCAGATCAATTCACGAAACCCTTAAAGAGTGATATCTGGTGGAGAGAGATCTAGTTTGGCGGAGAGAGAGGCGCAATGGAACGAGGGTCAATCTAGTTTTACATGATTTTGAGCATGATGATTATGATGTCGAGCTTTGTGAAAAGCATGTTGTTTGAGAAATACTTTGAGATTTCTAAAGAATTGTTTATCTCGTATTTAAAAATGATTTAAATTATTAGAAAGCATGCTATATTTTCAAAAAGATGGTCCCCAATGCCGAAGGACATGAAGAAGGCATATGGGAAGCATGAATCCAATAGATGGTCCCCAATGTCAAAGGACATAGAGAAGGCATAACGGCAGCCTTAATATTGGGACCCCGGTACTAAAGAATTAAAGAAGGTACATAGACAGCCAGAGTTATAATTCCTATGTGCACATAGAAGGCAATTCAACGTTGTTGTGTTGAGATTACTCCACACAGCTAAGGTCATTCGACGCTGGGTGTGATGAGATTATTCCATCCCAACTAAGGTTGTTTTCGAAGTTGGGCGTATTGAAATTACTCCACCCTAACTAAGGTTGTCTTCGACGTTGAGCAGCGTTGAGTTTACTCCACCTCAACTAAGGGAAAATCTTTCAAAAATATGCAAATATTTATAAGCTTCCAAAAGCTTTACTATTTGATTATCAAGCATGATTACGGTGAGCTTTAAAGCCAAGCATAGTTTTCTAAACTTGTCACTCACTGGGCAACCTAGCTCATGTTTTCAAATGTTTTTCTACTTTTCAAGTAGTGAGCAGAACCGGGGTGTTTAGCCTACTTGTCAAACTCATCTGGATCTGCTACTTAGTTGTGCATTGTAAATATTTATACTTAGACCTAGCATTGAACGTATCGGGGTCTAAGGAGTGAAAGTGTGTAAAAACTCTGTTGATATTATTATAAAATTTAAGATTATTGCATTGGCATGGATATGAGTTACAATTTTGTTATCAAGTGTTTGGTAAGGATTTGAGGATAGTTAAGCTGACAGTAGATATCGGAAATGGGTCAATGTCCGCTGTAGTCACACCTTTTTTCAGGTTAAAAAGGGTAGCTCGGGAGAGGGTGTGACAGATTTAGCCTCATAGAAAAGCCCAAATTTTTCAGATCGCGCCCAGTCATTTAAGCTTGTGGTTTCTTAGTCCACAACCATTTTTAAAATTAGAAACTAAGTGGGGATCGCTTAAGGCTTGATTTCGAGCCCCTCTTCAACCTCTTTGGCCTATACCTAAGGGATGAAAGGTTCTTGGATCATACTCCTTGGAAGAAAACCCACAGAATTGTCCATAACATCTTCAAGAACAAAAGTTCCTTTGAAGAGATGACTTCTTTAGGTCAACCCTACCCATGAGAACGTATTGTAGAGTGGCATTCACCTTAAGAAAGTATTAAATTCATCCTAGAATGCTCCTTAGTTTTTTGGTGATTGACCAAACGTGTATAAGTGATGAAAATGAGAATAAATATGGTATCAGTTCAAGCATACATTGTCAATAAAGTAGTAAATTTTGGAGTATTCCAAGAGCCGAATCCTACTAGACTATTTATGCAATTCAATTTTCTAAGAAAGAGCTTTGTGATGCAAACCAATGGGTAACCAATAAATAAGTGATTTTGAGGTGGAATGTTGATAAAAACAATAAACAAGAGTGTTGAACAGAGATACAGTCATATTTCAACCAAAAGGACAGTGTGCCTTGGGCAATACGGCCGCATCATACTAGAACAATGACTTAACATGAGCAAACAACAACTCCTATTTTGTCTTGTGTTAGGTTCCTAAAGGTCTAAGTAGCTAATGTTTGATGTTTCTATGGTTAACTGGATCTTAGATTAATACAAGTTTAATTTTTTTTACCCTATGTTGTCCTTTATTTCTAAGGCGACGTGACAGTCTTATTTCTAGGCTCTTAGTCTCATATTCCTTTGTGAAATCAATTTATATCCTAACCTTTTTAGCATTAGGACTCCACTAAATTGCTAAATTAAGTGATTAGTTTAACTTAACAATATTTATTCATAAACTCAACAAAAGAAATGCAAAAGTCAAAGAGATATGAAACATAAGTATTGTTCAAGCCATAAAGCTTTAAGATATTCACATAACTGAACCCCTTAGAGAATTTAGCTAATAATTAAGAAAAAAATGAATAGATTTCACTAGATCATAAATCATGATTACAAGATAAATGTTCAACGGATGAAAGGAAATAAAGATAGAAAAATGCAAAGAGAAACTAAAAGAAATGTTAAAAAATACAACTCTATGATGCCTTAGATCAAACCCTCAAATCTCTAGTCTTTCCTTAGGTTGGTTTTCCTTTCTCAAGGATGAACCTTCTCTCACCCCACACTTTTACTGGATGAGATGACCTAGAGTGATCACACTTTGGAACTTTCGTTAACTTTCGTTCTTAAGGCTACTAAGTTGAGAAACTGAAAAACGCCCAAGGGTGCTGACGACAATGAAAGAATTGTGGAAAAAAGTACGGTGAATTGTAGATGGAGAGTTGATACTTGAAATGAAAGGCTTCTCCTCCTTTTATAGGCCTGAATTGGTTCAGGAATGAACTAAAATCATGGTTTGGGTGTTTACCCAACATTTTAGGCATTGAATAATAGCTTTGACCAAGAAAATAACAACCAACTTAACTAAGCATGAATCTGGAAAAATAGGGTTTTTCTGATGCGGTCACATCACTTAGGCCTCTACAGACACATCAAGACATATTTCTACAAAATAGTAATACAAACTTAGTAAAAGCCCATAAATCAGAAGTATTTGCTCATTTTTATCTAATTTAGGGCATTTCGAGGTCAAAATATCACATAACTTGTCTTTTTACTATAGAAAAAATAATAAAATAGATGGTAAAACGATGCATTTTTTTACATCTATCAGTTGGCTTGATTCAAAGGTTGTTGGCTCATTACTTGTTGCGCATACAGTGGCTTAGATGTTATAATTTCAGTACAAAGTTGCGTCGAGAATTACTCAAATATGATCATTAATAAGTGAGTTTTCCTATAAAAGCCCAAGTGTAAGCTTCTATAGGTTTTCTAATGAGTCCAGGGTCGAATGTAGGGATTTGTAATAAATTAGGCATTGAGACTAGATACAAAAAACTATGCGGTGACTATACATGTATTATGTTCAAGAATTTTATGTACCTAAAACTATACATAAAGAATAAATAAAATTTCCTACAATTAACAATGTGAGGTGGACACGGGGAATGTTAGTCAAATGTCATTTAGAGTCAGATAGCATGTGTTGAGAATGACGGTGGAACCATGCGATAATATAGAGTTAACGCAGGAGCTAGTTGTTACTTAAGCATATCTAAGTATATTTACATACCTACAAACTTTGGGTTTGAGAATTCATCTCTCAATGTTTCGACGCCACATTAATCTTATCTCTAAGACGCATGGTAAGTTTGCGTTGGCAAAAGATGAATTACATCTCTGAACCTCATCTAGTCTTGATAAATGCTAAAGATTAACCATCTACTCTCTCAAGCTAGACAGTCGTGCTTGTTAAATCTGTTTGTCAGACAAAGCTATGCAAGCTAATGATATGCATTGATCAAGATGTAACATACTTAATATTGCTTAAGAAAAACTAGCTTCTAACATCTAACTCATTCAACATTCAAACAACATGGTGTAAAGTATTTAATACAGAAATGAATGGAAGATAATCGTCAATCGAACTTATATTAAGAAAATAAACCATTCTCTCGAATGTTATTAACAAAACATAAGTAAGAAGAAGGGAAATGAAGATAGAACAGAAATGGAAGACGTCAAGTCGCCACTGGCAATGTCTTGCTTCATGGAGGCTTGAGATGGTTGCTATTTGATACATAAATAGCATAGGTTGAAGGTTCTCACTCACTGGGAGACGACTCTGAAAATTCTAAGAATCCTTTTCACATAAGAGCTTGAAATGGAGGCTAGTTATGGTGAGGGAGAATTTGTGCAGAGCTTTCGCCTCTTGAACTCGTTCTCTCTTTCTTGAATGGAGAAGCTTTGGGCTATTTATAGACGTCGAAAAGGTGAACTCATGATAACCTGACACCTTTGCATTAAATTCTATGCCCTGTTGCACAGACTTTTCACATCGTCAACCCATTGGTTTTGCCATGATCTGATAACATGTAATCCTTTTGCATATTGACATGACAGCTACTGCCCAGGCGTCTGTATCTGCTTTTTCCTCTCAACGAATGGTCTTGACGCATGGGTTTCCACTTTTTTTGTTCTCGTAGCAGCTTCCTCTCTGGTGCTTGGGTTATTTGTGCTTCTTTTCTACTTAATCCTGCATTAAGAAGAGAAAAGCTCATATATTTTTCAGGTGTATTTTTTTTTGTAAATGGTGCCAACACATGGTAATAAATATTACATAATTCATTGACAAAATCATGCGTTTAGCCCTAAAGTTACTCTAATTAATTCAAACAGTGACTATAATAACTTGTATTTCTACAAGTTATCAAAGTCTCTATCTACCGTTGAAGTAAAGAACTAAAAGAAGAAATCTGGAAAACAATAAATAGAGCCTTTTAATCAAAACAACTCTACAAGGCATCATCATGGATAGGGTTGACTTAAATAAGCCTACTCTTTAGAGAAACTTTTATTCTTAAAGAGTTTATTATTATTATTATTATTATTATAAGAAAAAAAAAAGCACTCTATAAGATTGGATTATCAATCAAACTTCGATATTTTCTTGACAATATTTTCTTGTGGAGTTTTCTTGATAATCGCATAATTAATTTTCATTAACCCAAAAATTTATGTTTACAAGTTTTCCTTGTGTAGGCATTCAACCATCTAGACTCTAACTAAATATATGAATTCAAAAAATAAGTAAATAAAATTAAAAAATTTGGAGCTACAAAGTGTCGAAGAAAGCTCTAAGATTGAAACTAAAAATATGAAGGTCCCTTTTAGTAACCATTTTGTTTTTTGTTTTGGGTTTTTGAAAATTAAGCATATTTCCTCCACATTTCTTACAATGATTTGCATCCTTCTTAAGTACAATGGTTAGATTCTTAGCCAAATTTTAAAAACAAAGACAACATTTAGAAGTTTTTTTTTTTTCAAATTTTTGTTTGGTTTTTCAAACTATGGGTAAAAACTAGACAATAAAAGAAGAAATTTGGAAGTGGGAAGTAGTGTCTATAAATTTAATTTTCAAAAACTAAAACTAAAAACAAAATGGTTACCAAAAGGAGCCACGTTGATATATACTTCCGCTTCTTCTTTGGTTCAATAAGGTGAGGAGTGGCTCATCTATCTTATTAAGAGTGTAAAGCCTTTTGATTTTTTCAACGTGAGATTTTTCAACATGGCGCCTCTTTTTGGGTTCACCATTCTTGATCGGATCTCAATTTCTTTCTTTTTAATTTGACTAATTACACATTTGAGTTTATATCATATTAGATAATATGGGATTCTATCTCAAAACCAATTTTTGATTGGAGGAGTAGCCCATCTATCTAGCCCATATTAGATAACATGAGAATCCCATTTCTAATATGGGATTCTCAACATTACACTTTGGCAGTCATAGTATCTCTCTTGTTGGCATCTTCAAATTTCATGTTTTCTAGAGATTTATTTGAAAGGATTACATTATTAATTTCAAATCATCCTTCATTCCTAAAATGTTCCAAATTAAAGAGGCCTACAAAATGAATGTGTGGGAGGTGATGAGATGTAGATAAACAATAAGGATTTATTAATTTTTTTTTTTTTTTTTGGTTGAAATACTGTATTAGTCCTTACACTTTGAAATTTGTTCAATATGATTTTAGCCATGGTAATTTTAGTTGTCCAATTTTAGTCCAATTTCAATCCATTGTAATCAAATTGTCATCCCATTCTTCCAATTTGATCGCTCCCGCCTAAGGTGTCAATTTAATTATAATAGATGAACTACATGGGACCCACCTAGATTTTGACGTACTTTGCCCTCACTTTCCCTCAATATGTAGCTCTCGATTTGAGCAGAAACACGCTACTGTTTCCCCTGAAGACAAAAAAAACCCAAAAGTATCAAACATGATATGCATTTTTTCTCTCCATTCGAGCACTTGTCTTAAATCTCTCATTTTTTTTTACTCTGCATTTTTTCACTATCACTCATGCTCTTTCTCATGTTATCTCTCATCAATAAATTCCTATCTTGCTCTCCATCTCTCATCAATAAATTCTTATCTTGCTCTCCATCTCACTATGGCTTGATCTCACTATCGCTCCAACTCACTCATGCTTCATCTCGCTCTTGCTCCAACTCGCTTTGTGGAAACCAGACACACTAGGTATTTCTAGTTCTAGTTTAACATTGCAGATCGAGATTATTGTTATTTTTTAAAAAATATATATATATTATTCATTATATATATTTTATATAATTAAAGATTTTGTTTAAATATATATATATATATATAATCCTCTAAAAAAAATATATGTTAGAAATATTCTTTCAATTAAAAAAAGATTATTTTGAAAAAATAAATCCACAATCAAATTAAAATGTGACTTAGATTAACAAAATTTAAAATAATTACTGTGTCTCTTCTTAAATATTTGGCTTGGGTGTTTTTTTTTTTTAATTTTGAGGTTATTATGCTAAAACATACATTTTTCTATTAACGATTACATATGTTGGTGAATACAATAAAAAATAATTCTATTATGATTGAGCTCATTATTTCTAGCTACATATTCAAAAACACAACCAAAGGTAATCCATTTACTATTACATTTCAATTACTTTACAACGCAATCTAGGCAGATTTTAATTTGATGAAAAATACAAATCAACCCTAAACTCAACAAACCAAACATGAGATTGGAATCTAAATACATTTCAATCTAATCCCACTATACCCGGCAAACAAGAGTGTTAGTTGTTGGCTTGGCTCACTTATAATATGGTAGAGTATAAAAAGAAAAGAAAAATTCAGGTACTTTACCAAGGTGTAGCTTAAAAAGTTGTTCGATAAAAGATGGTTACGTGACAATTTTTAAACTAATTTTTTTTTTTAAAAAAAAAAAAAAAAAAAAAAAAAAGTGTATGGGTAACAGAAGAAAGAACGACCGCATTTAATCATGGCTTTTAGAAAGAATATTGCTCTAAAAAGAAACAATTGCGCATTTGTGGGAACGGGCAGGCAGCTTTGGGTAGTATTGGGGCCATGTGGAGGCACAAGTTTTTGCTTGCCCATTACGGAAGAGAGAATGTAGGAGAAGTCTCAGGAATGCCAATTGTTTTGTCTATTTTTAACATTTCAGCTTTTGCTTTGTTTGGTTTGGTTTTTTTTTTTTCTTTTTAATTTATTTTTAAAAAATCATTTTAAACGAACGACGTATATTTGGCTATAGTAATGAATGACACTGTTTTGTCCCCAGTCCAGACCTAAATAATGAATTGTTACTATACCAAATACCAAAAGTATTAAGAATCTGTACATATGCCACACAAAAATTACAAAAGCAAGGGTCAAGGATTTCTATAACCATACAACTGTCTGTCTATACACATAATGGCCTTTATCCTTCGTTTCACTTGTAAGGGGGGTTGGACTCTGCTCCCCAAAAATGGGCTTCAAAAGCTTTCGTCCATGAGAGTTTGTGGGTGCATGTGTATTCCCCTCCAAGTCTCAAACCAACATTATTACTTGGGTTGGAAAGGAAAATAGCACTAAACAAAAATCAATCGAGTTGTGTTTCCGCCCAGAACCTCTCGATGTTTCGCCCCTGGAGAACGAGCATTGCAACAGTGAATTGTGAATTGATTTCCACTTCTTCTGTATGCAGTAACAATTGTATGCCATCAAGATATCAACTGAGAACAGGGCATTCTTATGGGAGCGAACACCACAGTTAGTCGTGCATGATCTGAAAGGGAGTAATCCTCAGGCCACCTTCCTTTCTCCACTTCAGCAGGAAACAATACTGCATTCTCAACACTGAAACCAATTGTTTGCTCCTGATTTTCCTTTGATTCAACCTCATTGCTTTTTTCATCCCTCTCCTCGATCCCCATAGAATTCCAAATTCTCTGCTGTGTCAAAGGATGGACGTTATACCACAAAACAAACCCACCATTACTATCAAAATCAGTATCAATATCAAATATCCATGCATGTTTAGCTCTTCTATCTATTAATCCAGGTTTTGTTAAAACGACAAAATACTAGACACCAGTAGCCAACTATGATGGCATACAAGTTATAACCATTCAATCCATATCATGTATCTACTACAACCCAGAGTTTACATATTTTCTTATGTTTTAAAAGAAGTAGGAAGAATTCAAGTTGAAAATTTATCAAGTAACACACACTTGAACGAAAAAAACTTACCTGAAATTCATTATGATCAAGAATGCCATTTCCATCACTATCTGCTTGTACCCACAAGTCCTTTATCTCTTCAACGCTAAGGCCATGGAGATGGCCAGTTAAATTGAGCTGAAGAAAACAATTTAACCATTCATAAAGCTTTTCAATTCAAACCAATGAGGATCTTTCTCCCGAGGGAAGTCCACAAACAGAATCGGCATAAAGTTTTCAAAACCTAAATCAGCAAGCCTCGTTATCTACCTGTCGAAGTGCTTCACAGAAACCTGAGTAGGTTATATAGTCACCATCATTGTCTGCTTTCAGAAAGGCAAATGCATCATCTTCTGTCAGTGAAGCTCTTCGAAGCAGATACTGATAATGATAAGATTGAATTAGAATTGGAGAAAGAAAACAACTTGGTAGACACAACAATGTTTAAATATTTGAGTGTTGTTCTATATAATAAGCAGAAAGGCACAGCAAATATACAACCACCAAACAGATGGAAACAACTTCGGAAGTCCAAAATAGAGATTCAACGAAAGATAAGCACATTGGCAGGAAGATTATTCTCCAAGACAGATAAGTTGCAAATATTGTTATAAAAATTGAAAGCCACATCAATTAGTATGGGAGGAGGAGAACTTCTTACCTTGAACATACCAAAAATAGCTTCACTCCAGCTTGTTTTTAGCAATTTTCTGTATCCGTTCGGATTTAAAAGCCATATGAAGTCAACCCCACAAATGTTTCCCCGATGATTCCGGTGGCTCACCCACTGGTTCACACACATGAAAAAGGCCACATAACCCAGGTTAGAAAAATAGTGAACGTTGAGTTTGACATGAGGGAACGAAAGTGAAGATGATAACCTTGCGCGAATCTGCATCTGTGTATTGATGAGCCGTGTCATATGACGATACAAACCCCTGCGACCTAAGAAACTTGTACACATGTCCACGTTTGCTTCCATTCCAGTCACTAAATAAAACAAGCATTCAGAAATACCATCTTAAAATTACCACATGTCCACGTTTACTGTAACAATGTTCTAGTCGAGGCAGATAATAAAGGACTGACTGACTGACTGAAATCCAATAAAATTGCAATAAGGAATTAAGAAGTGAAGGAGGTTACCCGCAAAGTATGATGGGCATGGGATTGAGTTTGTTTTCTTCCTGATAAGATTCAACGTACTGCAGGATTTTATATACCTGAAAGAATTACGGTTGAAATCTTTGGAACTGGAAAGTGTAAGAATTAGTTGCACGAATAGAAAGGCAAGAGCACCTACTTGATTCAAACGGACAAGACAGAGACTAGAATCATGAGGAAATAACAAGTGAGTGTTGACGATGAGAATTTCCTGACGAATATCATTGTTTCGGCACTGTGAAAACGGAACTGCTAATTCAACATGTAATAGCTGCGCGACGCGATCTCCACAATCGTTAAATAACAGCTCTCGATAGTTTACCACTCTGAAATAATCCTTATGCACGGCAGTCAACAAACCTGGAAGATTCAGATCCAAATGGCCAGAATTCAAGAACACAATAGGAAGAGAGAAATCATGGAGGAGGAAGTGTGAATTTGGATTAATATGGAGGAGAATGTTGAGTAAAAGAAGGAAAACGTACCATCGCCACGGTTATTGGTCCGAGCAAGCTTGAAATTGATATAACCAGCATTGCCAAGTCTGTTTTCGTATATATTTACAAGTTCTTCGTTTCCAACCCAGAATTCCTACGCAACACATCAACGGCATCGTTGTTGAAAAGATAAATTTATGAACAAAAAAAAAAAACAAAAAGAAAAAAAACGAAGCGAAAGGATATAGAAACAAAAAGAAATAGAAACCTGAAGGCAGATAATGGAAGATTTCTCATACAAGAGCCAATCGAGAATTCTCTGATTTCTGGCTAGCCAATATGTCCTGTAATCGCTTTCGCGGCAACTGGGATCCTGTTTTTTTGGATTACATCAATCCATCGATCCATTGTTAGAGAATAATAGATTGAAATGGAAATAGAAAAAAAGAGAAGAACCTGTTGATTGAGACGGTTGTAAATGGGAGCGAGTATATTAAAGGTGGTGCAGGTAATGGAAGGGCGTTGATGGTGGTGGTCTTTAATGGAGGATGCAATGGCGTAACTCCCAATCATGGAAATTCTTCCTTTCATCTTCTTCTTCTTATCTCTTCTCATTCTTGGATTTGAGATGTAATGATTAATTAAAATAACAAAAAAACACAAACCCCCACCCCACCAGCGGGAAAAATGGGTATTGGAGAGAAAAAAAAAAAAAAAGAAAATGAAAAGGCGGGATGGGGAGGGGGATGGGGATGGGGATGGAAAAAAAAGGAGGGGTCGTGTTAGGTTTAGAAATAAATAGTAATTTTGTTATGGCCTAAAGCCTAACCAATCACCCTATGCCTATTTATAATCAAATTATACCCTCCCTCTTATTTCTCATTCTCCTCTTACTCTCCTCATCTTCTCTGCCTGCATTAGATTTAGATTCTTCTCCATCCCTAATTTTAGGCCTAATTCCCCAAACCCAACTCTCACTTCTCCCAAATTTGTACCCCAATCAAATCAAATCTAATCTTTGGCAGACTTGGACTTCAAACAAAGAAAAAAGGTTCGGATGCTTAAGTTAAAAAAAAGTCCAAAATTCTGATTTCTAAATCTCTTTTCAAGTTCACATATCACGATCAAGCTAAAGCTAAAGTTACCTCATAGTCACAATGATATACTTATAGGGAGAATGAGATGAAGTTTTACCTTTTTCCTTTTAAGATAAGGGTAAGATGGATTTTTGCTAATCCTAATAAGTTAGGCTAATTAGATAAATGAGTGTTTTCAAAAATAGAAAAAATTGTTAGAATATAATTACAAATATAACAAAATTTTACCTTATATTTGTGATAGACTGCAATAGACTCATATAAACATCTATCATCTCACACCATATAGACACGAATATATGTCTATCTGGATTCTATATAGAAAATAAAATTTTGCTATAATAGTAAATAGTTTGATATTTTTTTTTATTTATAATAATTTTTCTTAGTTTATCTTCTCTTATATCTCTTCCCACTTTTGACTTATTTATCAAGTCTAAATTCACCTGTAACAAAATTCATGTCTATCCCGAATATAATTAATATCTTCATTGATGAACCGAATTCCCTGTGGAGTATTGGGATTTTATTATTTTACCATCTCAACGTACTTCAAGATTGGCATGAAAAATTCTTGCCTTCGCTTTTAGTGCCGAAAGTTGCGAATCAAATTTAAGTGTGGCCTTCCTTTTTAGAGTATATTATATAATTTATTCCATACATTTTATTTTTCTTTTATAATATGATATTTTATTTTTCTTTTATAATATGATATGATATGTTATAATCATAGAGAAGAAGATTGGGTGGGAGAAGGGAGGAGCAGCCCAACATCAACATGGAACCCTATGGTAGGAGCGAGTGAGTGGTGGAGTTTTGTTGGTTGCAATTATTGCAATTTGCAAACACACAATCTAAGACCCATACGAAACAGGGAATTCCAGCCCTAAACACTCGTTTACGAAATCTCCTTTGCCTATATTTGCCTCTATTTCGTTTTTTTTTTTTTTTTTTTTTTTTNCAAAACAAATAACAAATTTCAAGAATTTTTTTAGGAAAATAGCAAATTGTTTTTCAAAATTGTGAAAATAGCAAAATGAAATTAAATATTAAAAAATAATAATGAGAAATTGTCAAAGCTACCCATAACTAAATCCAAACCCATAATATTCAGAATTTGAAGGAAGCAGGTTTCAAAAATATTCAAAAAATAATAAATACACTGAACAATTACAAAATTAAACAATGACTATAATAAATTACACTAAATCTAATCCCAATCCTTCCCAAATCAAAAAATAAACGGCACTATACATTATACTTTATATTGATCCTTATTAATATAAAATCCCCTATAAACAATTTGAACAATTCAAATTATTCCAAAATTAATTAATCTTTGTTTTACCTTCAGTGAGTTAACAAATGGACCTAATGGCCCTATAGATTTGAAACTCCAATAATTCAAGATTAAATTAATTATACTCTTTAATTAATTAAATAAATGTTCATTCACTGTGGGTCACTCCACCACCGACCCACAACTGCACTTTTTGCACTGTAATATACTTATGTATCCATGGATATAACCAATCATTAATAAGTCGATCCTTCACAAATTGCTCGTAATTATAGTTGGGTCAAAATTGTCGTATTATCCCTATAATTACTTCTTTCTCCTTAAGTTCCGCTGATTCTCTAATGAACAAATTGTTTATGGTCCTACCATAAATAAATCCTTCTTAGGCCAATAAGAGGGAGGGGCTCTGTTCAAGACATGGAGTCAATACTTAAGAGAGCAATTTATCTACATTCTCTAAAAGCAGGAAAGAATGAACTCCATCTTATTGTAGCTATGTTCTCAGTTCCCTACTCAACAAATCTCCAAAGTGATAGGCATATTGAGTCGGTAACTCGGGTCACTTTCACCCATACAAATCAAATGACTGGCATCATAGACAGGAGTTTATAACTCAATCAAGATTGAGATTGAGTTATCTACTTTCACCCATACAAATCAAATGATTGGCATCATAGACAGGAGTTTATAACTCAGTCAAGATTGAGATTGAGTTATCTATTTTCATCTTATGAAATGTTAGTCTCTTTAATTAACAGCGTTATAAAGAAAGACTAATTATCTCATGGTCTAGTCTTGTACAAACTCTCTGTACATGATACCCTACTCACATGTCTTCACATGAACGATTTATATCAAATCGTTTGTAATACTTACAACTCTTGGAACAATTACAAAGTACGTCGTATCCATAGTGTTACTAGGATAAGGCACCCAACCTTATCCATATACTTCAGACCTTTTAAGTTATTACTTGAACATGATCCACTTGTATGTCAACTACATACATGTTCAATATTTAGTCCAATAGCCTTGGATTTTTCCAGTTAATGAGTAAAATAATATTGTATAATTAAAAATTAAATTAATAAACTAATAAATTACGAAGCTTGAGGGTATAAATCCCAACAATCTATATGTGATTTGCTAAAAATCTTATTATTTTTCCTTTTGACATTTTTTCGAATGAAACCTAAATCGTGCCTACATATTCCAATTTTCCAAATTTCTTTTAATTTTAAAAAGCTCAATTTTTCCTTTCAAATCCAAAAACTT
>QLSR01000255.1:3794-32590 GCA_031780015.1 Citrullus colocynthis
CCACAACAAGCAACATCAATGACAAGAGACGAACCAAAAATGATCCTGAATCAACGCATGATAACAA
Source organism: Citrullus colocynthis (assembly GCA_031780015.1). Lineage (NCBI taxonomy): Eukaryota > Viridiplantae > Streptophyta > Magnoliopsida > Cucurbitales > Cucurbitaceae > Citrullus > Citrullus colocynthis. Next base: position 3,862 of record QLSR01000255.1, read on the forward strand.
ACACAAGGGACTGTGCAAGAACCCAACACCAACACCCGAACAAAAAAAAAAAAACTCCCAAACACCAAACCTCACTCAACAGCGGCGAAAAAAACAACATTAAATAAAACAACAATGTACCAAGATAATAGTAGAACCAACCAAAACTAAACTAGAAGAATAAAAATGTCGCACACCACAGAGAGAAGGCGAAAAAAAATCGAATCATTCACAGTGCAAGAACAACCATTTGCCAAAAAAAACCAATAAAATAGAGAACACAGGAAAAGTGGGCAAAATTTGAAAAATCCATACAATGTACCAAAACAATAGAACCAAAAAATGTCGTATAAAAGAGAAAAAAATTGAACCATCCAAAGAAAATAAATGGATAACTTTCGAAACAGAGAAAAATAAAGTGAAACTAAAAAATTCACATAAAAAAAAAGCACTTCCCTAAGAAGCAAAGTGCAAATTCTACATACAAAAATAATTCTTTCAAAATAGAATATCAAATAAAAGGAAACATAATAGCAGTAAGTACCGACGAATCAGTATCTTGATATGAGAATAAAGTTAGAGAAAGAGGTCGTGCGTACCCAACAGTGCGGCGACCTGACGGTGAGGCGGCGAGCGGACCCAACAGTGCGATGGCAGCAGCTTTTCGAAGAGGCCGTGCGTCTACTGTTCGGCGGTGGACGACTGGGCTGGGCTGCTACAGGGCTGCGGCTGCTACAGGGCTGCGGCTGCTACAGGGCTGCGGTTGCTACAGGGCTGCGGCTGCTACACGGCTCCGGCTGCTACACGATGAAGAAGAAGAAAATGGCGCCTGATACACAATGAAGAAGAAGAAGAAGAGAAAGAAATAAACCCTTGGTTTCCTTCTTTAAATAATTATTATATATAAATAAATAAAAAAAACCCTACTTCCTTATCAAATATAATTATTCATTTTCTTTTTCTTTTTCCTCCATAAACCTCCTAAAATAAAATTACTCCTCCCAAATACACAATAAACTTTTAAATACACAGCAGTCTTCCCAATTTTTCCTAAATTGGATTTCTAATTCCTAAATCTCTTTCAATTCAAATAAAATCACATCGACTAAAATAAATCCAATTTCAAAATCTTAAATACTTAATTTAGATTGGATTATCTTAAATACCAAAAATTAAATTTTTACCCTTAAAGCTCGAAATAACTCCCATTAAGGCGGCGTTGCAGAGATCGACGACGGACGTTGAAGGTTTAGCTTTGTTTCTCGATTTTTAGAGAATGAATAAGATTAAAAATTTATTGAGCGCTATTAATATTTTTCTAATTTATAATTAAGATTAAAAAAATCACTTTTAGTCCATAAATTTTCATAGGAGTAACAATTTAGTCCTTGGATCTGGTCCGTTTGCGCCATCGTTGTTCATGGTTGCTACTTCTCAGCGTCGTTGTTCATGGTCGTTGCTCCTAACTGATGGTCACCGAAAAAGAAACATAGAGGCCAAACATGGGTTTCGTGAAGGGGAGAGAAGAGAGGAAATAAATTAGGGCTACCACTACAAGTCTTTTTCCTTTCTCCTTTTATTCTCCAAGTGGAAAGTGTCAAATAAAAAGAAATGGGAAAGTTGGCACCTCACTTCAATTTCAATTTCCCTCTAGTTTTTTTCAAAATTTTCAAGGTAAACCTAAATAAGACTAATTAATAATTAAAACTAATAAATTAGAAGTTATTTTAAATTAAAATGTTCAAGTTATTTGTTTTATGTAAAAATAAAAGTAAAATGAAAAAGAAAAAAAGAGGGAAAGTGAGAGGAGGGAAAGTAAAAAAAGGGGGGAAATGTGTTTGTGGGTAAAAATGTGAGATTTAATTAATTTTTACCCACAAATTTTAACTTCCCTCCTTTTCTCAAAATTTGAAATATTAAAAAATATTAATGACTATTAAAATTTGTCACTTTTTAATGACTGTTAATTGTAGTCACAATTTGGTGACACAAAAAAAAAGTCAAAATAGTAAAAAAAATCCGAAAATTTACGTCTTTTCCCGCCAAAACCGTATTTTTCATTTTCTTACATTTAATGACTGTTTTTTTTAGTCATTAATTAATGACACAAAAAAACAGTCATCAATTCCAACAAATCCGAAAATCTCCGTTTTTTCCCGCCAAAAACGCGTGATTTTGGATTTAATGACTCTTTTTCACTTTCTCCTTCATTTTTAGCACTGTGCAAGAGTCATTGAATGTCAAATTTGTTGTAGTGTAAACCCATTAAACGTAGGTTCGTATCGTTATATGAAGTCAGTAATATAAATATCATCATAGAGATATGAAGAAAATTCTTCGTTCAATGTTTGGATTATATGCTTCAAGAAATAAAAATAAAAATATGTAAGAAATAGAAAATAAAAAATAAAATTTGAATAAAAAAGAAAAACCCTAAAGTGTGAACAAGAAGCAGTGAGGCGATAGGTGGGTGTGTATTAAATAAGCGAGGAATATTTAGGCCAACAATTTCGTTTTTTATTTTTGTTTTTGAAAATTAAGTTTATAAACACTCACTCCTCCTCCAAATTTCTTTCTTTTTTATCTAGCTTTTTTTTATTTTTTATTTTTTTATTATTACCAATGACTTAAAAAACCAAGATAAATTTTGAAAACTAAAAAAATTTTTAAAAATTTGTTTTTGTTTTTGAAATTTGGCTAAAAATTCAACTACTTTAAGAAAGATGCAAATCATTATAAAAATTGTGGAGAAAATAGACTTAATTTTCAAAAACCAAAACCAAAAAATAAAATGGTTACCCAACAGGACCTTAGGTATTATTTTTGTTACTGTACAAATTTAATTAATTTTTGAGAAAATTACCTTTTTAGTCCCTACGTTTTGAATAATATGAGTTTGGTTCTTGAGTTTTAAAAATGTACCTTTTTTAGTCCCAAGTTTATAAGAATAACTCCACTTGGTCCCTATTTTTTTAGAATGCATCTTTTTAGTCCCTGAATTTTTAAAAATAGGTTTAAGAGGTCCCTCAAATAATTTATTATTATTGTTTTTAATAACTATATCACATATTAAATTAAAAGAACTATTTTTAAAAACCATCTCCTTTCTAAAACAATTTTTTCTAATTTTAAATACCATATAATTATTTTTAAAAAATCAAAGAAAAAAAAAATACTTGAAGGACTTTTTAAACCCATTTTAAAAAACTCATGGACTGAAAAAGTATATTTTGAAAACTCAGGGACTAAATGAACATATTCTTAAAAAATTATGTACTAAAAAAGTACATTTCTAAAACTCAAGGACCAAACACACGTATTATTTAAGACTTGGGGACTAAAAATATGTAATTTTCTTAATTTTTTATTGTAAAAAAGATTTAATTAATTTTGGGCAAATTGCAAAAATCATCCTTAAAGTATAGGAGTAGTTACAATTACATCCTCAAACTTTCAATTGTAAAAATTGGGTCCCTAAACTTCTATAAGTATTAAAATTGGACCCTCAAACTTACAATAATTGTAGAAATTAGACCCACAAATGATAAAAATTGAACCCTCAAACTTGTGCAGATGCTAACATGACAAATGTTATTATTTCACTTCCTTTTTCCAGCTTCCCAACATTTACTTTTATTTCAATTCAATTTAAATTATGTTTAATATTTTTTTGCTCTTTCTTTTTTTAAATTTTTTTTAATATTATAAATATAATATATATTATAAATATATTATTTAGCGTAGATATCTTAACCTACGTAGGTTACCAAATATCATACACGAATTTCATGTTGTAACATACATCATTCCATGTCATATAAATAGTAGTGTATGATGTCTTTTTAATACACACCAACAATTGAGTTAAATTGTTCCCTCTACTTTCTTCTCTTTACTTTGTTTCTTTTTATTCTTGTTTTGTTTTTCAGGTCTTATTTTACAATATTTTATTGATTTTTTTTTCTTTTTCACTTCTTTTCTTGAATTTCTCAAAATTTTCTGTTCTTTTTAATAATTTATTAATATATATATACACACACATTAATATTCCACCAATTTCATTTTATTTCACCAAAACTCTTTTAATTAAAGAGAAAAAGGACATTTTATCCTTTCAATTATGGACTTCCTCATTTTTGCCTTTAAACATAAATTCAATTTTGACTTTTTATTTCCAATTATCATCGTAAACTTTATCCACTCAACCAAAATATATTTCAAAATGATTAAGGGTATGTTTGGTAGACAATCTGAAAACAAAATTTTGAAAATAAAAGATTCATTAAAAACATAGTTGTATTTAATGTTTTTAGATATGTGTTTGGTGAATTCAATAAAAACATAATTATATTTCATGTTTTCAGATATATGTTATGGTAGCATATTCAATAATTAAATTCTAATTTAAATAATTTTTCAAAAATATGTTTGGTAATATATTTATAAACCATGAAACTAATTATAGTTACTCACTAAATATGAGTTGAATATAAACCATTACTAACTATTTTATGAACTCGTTTTATTTTATTTTTTATAATTACTATTTTATATATTATACATTATATGGTACATATTTTAATTTATCAAAAAAAAATTGAATTTATAGCATGAAATCCTATACTTGTTGTTGTTTTTATCTTTTCTAATATAATTCTGCATTTCAAAATTTTAAATTCAAAATTTGGATACATTGAAAACATAAAAATGTTGTTTTCAAAATTTGTACTGTTTGGATCACAGAATTCTGAAGCAGTTTTCGAAAATAGAAATCAGATTGCCTACCAAACACAAATTCTCTGAACTTAGTGAATCTGAAAACATAAAATATAATTTGAAATGCCTACCAAACAAGCCTTAAATAACACAATATTTTCCAAATGTACCAATATACTAAGAGACATACTTGTGGATCTTACAAAGAACAACAATAACTTCATTACAAATCATTCCAAAATAAATTTATTAAAAAGAATAATTGGTATACTTTTTAATAATCGCTCTTTAGGGATCTTATGTTTTGTTTGATTTTGAAAGACCTACTTGATAAGTATTGGTTCTTATTAGTACGTGTGGTTGGTAACAATGACAATTATGATAAAAACTAATGATTTTATTTTAAGTCACTCAAATAAATAAAAGACTAAGTTATAAAAAATCTCCTAATTTTGAAACTTTTGAAAGTTTAAGTTTATTTTTAATACAAAATAAAAAGTTTATGAGTATTTTGTGTAATTTATTGAAGTAATTAATTAATTAATTTCTATTTATTTAATTTTTATATAAACTAGTTATATATATTATTATGATTAGGTATAATAATATTATTATATTTAAAATCATGTATAACTTATAGAATTCGAGTTTGGAAAAAAAAAATATATTATTTATTATAAATAATTATTAAAATTATAAATACTTATTAAAATTATAAATAATAGTTATAATTATATAATTTCTAAGAAAATATTATTTATATATTTAACCATAAATATTATATCATTGTCTTCAGGGAAACCCTAAAAATTACCTAGTTTATATCATATTTGTGATGATTAAACTTTTACAAAATTTAAAGTGCACATACTAAATTGTTACATTAAATTAAAATGATAAAATGTTTAAACTACATAGACTAAATAGTTAAAAAATAAAATATATAGTTTAATTTGTTATTTACACGAGGCTAAAAGTGTTACATTTGTTACATAAATATATAAGGAAAGAGGATAAAAGGACAAATTCACAATTGCTACTAAAACAAATTACATAAAGGATTATACATAACATTAATTACTCAAATACCCACACATGAAGGCAATAGTAGAATCAAAATTTAGTTTCTATGGTGAGTTGCAAGCTGCAAACAATGCCATCGTATGCACGTTAAGTCATTTTTTAATGAATGAAAAACACATCTAACAAGTGAGAAAAACCGAAAAAACCGACCCACCTACCATAGTTCTTTTTATGCCAAATATAATTTTAGCCTCTGAAATTTGAAATTAATGTTTATTTAGTTCTTGAAGTTTCAAAACGAATACTTTAGTTCTTTAGGTTTACAAAATGATTCTAAATAATCCCTCAACTTACTTGGATGTTAGTTGACTAACGGTGTGGTAAATGATGTGGCTGTTAAATAATGAATAATCAACTAGCTGATTTGGCAATTTTTATGGAAAAATATCATTTTGTTTTATGAGTTTTGAAGAATAGATGCATTTAGTCTCTCATGTCTAAAATTAGTTAATTTTGGTCCCTACGTTTTTAAGAATAGGTTTAAAAGTTCCATCTCTTTAACATTAAAAAATTTATAAATGCTTACATGTCAAGATGACATGGATTTTTTTTTCTTTTTAATATTTCCCTTTCTTTCTCCCTTCTCTCTTATTCTCTATTCTCCATCTCCATTCACAGTCTATTTCTTCCTTATTTTTAACCTTTCATTTCAAATTCTCCCTCGTATTAATCACAGTACTAAACTAATTCCATGGAACAAACCCTTTTTTTTATGTTTCTTCTTTGGGTTTTCCATCGAGATGACTTTGAAAAATAAAAATAAAAAAACATATGGTAATAGAGATGATGTACGCCTGTTAATGGAGATGGAAGAGAAAAAGAGAGGAGAGAAAATAAGAGAGAAGAGGGAGAAAGAAAGAGAAATTAAAAAAAATATATATATATATATATCCATGTCATTTTGTCATGTAAGCATCTACAATTTTTTTATCATTAAATTTATATATTTTATTTAAAGATTGGACTTTTCAAATCTATTCTAAAAACTTAGGTACTAAATTGGCCAATTTACTTAGGGACAAAAAATGTATTTTTCTCTATTTTTATTTACTCATTTAATCGTCACGTCATTTTATTGTTAGCCAATTAATGGTTTGAATAACTTAAAAGACAATTTCAAAGATTAAATAAACATGAACTTTAAATGGCAAGGATTTAAAATACATTTGGATTTTTTTTTTTCATTATTTATATCGTGCATGGATAGGATGATGAGAAAAAAGAAAAGCGAATAATGCATAGTTCAAAGCTACTTAATGCTAAAACCATGGGTAGTAGTAGTTTTCTCAAAACTACTTTATAATTACAAAATGGTAATGATTACAAGTAGATTTCTTTTCTTAGACACAAAGAAAAAATTAAAAAACAATTCAAAATTTTTTTATTAAAAAATTATATTATATGGGCTGAGCACCTAAGTTTTTCACATTACAATAATTCTATTTAATACTCTCCCAATTCCCAAGAATCACCCTTCAATCTTTTTCCTTCTCCCTTTATTTCTCATGAAATCTCTCTCTTTCTCCATTGCTTCCTTTTTTTGTCCTTCTTTTCATTTTTGTTTTAGAGTTCGAAACCGACCGACCAGGTTGATCGATCGGTGTTCCCCATCATCCGGAAACCGATAAAACCGTCGGTTTTTGCCCAAAACTGCTCAATTGTTTCAATGTTATAAATTTTAGATTCAAAAGTCAAATTATAATCACTGATTCATGCAAAATTTTTCCATTTGTTTTAATGGGTTTGAAGTGTGTTGATTGAATATCATAACTTATTCACCAAGGCCTGGCGTTACGCATCGGCCATTAACTTTTGTTGACTCATTTCAACTATCTCCTCAATCATTATATGCTGCGTTTTCGGGTTGAGGCACTGCTCAAGCGACTCTCTTGACAGACCAAATTGTTGTATGATTTTACCATTCCACCAAATAAATGTAATCATCAGTGTAGTAAGTTTCATTATTAAATGTAATAACACAATTTAGTTTGCTAAAAATCAGAAAAGATGGTACAAAAATAATACAAAAAGATGAATGCCCCTTACTTGTATAACGCGATGAATCGATAATGTAATGACTTGATCATAAATTTCAAACTCCTCACTTTTCAACATAAATTTCAAACTCTTCACTTTTCAACTCAATTTTTCAGTTGAAAGAGTACATATTTTAACTAATTCAATGATATTTAGGTTAGTTTAGTTATGTTCTTGAGGAATTACTTGCCGTGCACATGTTATGTTATGAATTTTATAATGAATGTTGAAAATCCAATTTTTTTTTTTTTTTTTTTTTTTCTTAAATTGTGAATTATGAAATTTATCTAAGCAAAGTACTTTATTAACCACAAATTTAACTAAAAAAACCCATTTTTTAAAATCCAAATGGCCTCAATTACTACACATATTAGGATACATTTATTAAATGTATAAGGATGATTATTACTACAAAAAGATGATTATTGGGCTAGTTATTATTATTATTATTTTGTTTCAAAGATTTTGTTATGTTTTTTTAGATAGATTTTTGGAGGTTTAGAGGTTAAAATGACACCAAAAAAAATTAATTTTTGGATTATAAAAAAGATTACAAAAATTTTGATATTGTTTTATATTTAAAATGTAAAAATAGATATTTTTTCAAAGAAGGTAAAATAGATAATTTATTTATAATTTTTAAAGTAAGCATTGGGACCAAGAAGAGAATTATTAAAATATGCAAGGCAAAAAAGGAAGGAGAAAATTATCTCCTTATAACCCTTTTAATATAGTATAGAAGTTTTAGAACAAAGGTGAGTAATCTGAAAATTAAAATTTAAAAACAAATGATTCTTTTGAAAATAGAAGTGTATTTCATATATTAGATATGTGTTTGATAATAGGATTTAGAAATTAAATTCTAATTTAAACAATTGTTTAATAAATTTAAATATAAATCATAAAAGTAGTTAGAGTTCTACTTAGTATTAGTTATCAACAATATTCTAGGTTCAAAATTTTGCATAATTATTATTTTGCTGTATTATATAATTTATAATAATTCATAATGTATATTTACAAAATTGTTGAAAATATTTACAAATAGAGCAATTTTACTTTCTATCCATGATAGATCGCGATAAAATCAGATAGACATTAATAGATGAAATTTTGTTATATTCGTAATTATTTTCGACAATTTTGTTATATTTGAAAACAACTATATATTTTTTTAATTTAACAAAAATAAATTGAGTTCATAAGACACAATATTGTATTTATTAAAGTCTTTTAAAAAAATTTTATAATATAACTCTACATTTTAAATTTTAAATTGAAAATTTGAATAGACTCTTTTCAAAATTTGCACTATTTCGATCGTAGATTTTAAAAATAATTTTTAAAATATACTTACCAAATATGAAGAAACATAAAACGAAATCCATACTGCATGTCAAACAAACCCTTAAATTCGTGGTCGTCATCTTCATGATAGCAAAAGCAAAAAATAAAATAAACTGAAATAAAATAAATAATAATAATAATAATAAATGAGTGAGAGAATATTACTATTATATAATGGTTGTTTGAAGGAATTATTGGTGATGGTAGGAATCAATTAATGTTAGGAATCAATTTTTTAAATTAATGTTAGGAAAGTAAAATATCTAAATTAAACAACAATTTAAAATTCAATTTAGAAACCAAATAAATTATGACTAAATTGAAAACTTTAATTATCTACAAATTTTCAATTCAAATTAAATTCAACTCCTCTTGAGATTTCAAAAGAAATAAGATGGAAGTTTAATTTAGAAAATTTAAAATTAAACCAAATTAAAATTTGAAATTTAATTGCATATGAATGGGTTGAAAAAAATAAACTAATACTTACGAAGATTGAAATTGGTTAACTTAAACTAATTACGTTTAAGTTTTAAAATATAAAATTGCTTTAATTTAGAAAAAAAAATTGCCTAAAAAAGTTAAAACTAATTTAAACTTACAGAAAGAAAAAATTGTAATTGAAATTGGGTAAAAACTAAAAACTAATTGGAATTGAAATTAGTTACAAACACAAAAAACTAAACATTATTTTTTTTTAGAATTTTCGAAAAAAAAAAAGTTCCCCAAATTTACCGGGAAATTCGTTTTTTTCTAGTTTGATTTTTTTTAAAAAAAAATCTTAGCTTTTTTTTTTACAAGGTTCAATTGAGAGTGAAAGCGTGAGAGCGAAAGTAAAATGAAAAAAAATAAAAAGTTTAAAGTTTCAACTGAAGTTGTGGGCTTGAGATTTTGTGTTATGTAAGTTACGTGAAGATAAAATTGAAGACAATGAAATAACATTTAATTGCAGATATTCAAGACTTTTCACCGCGTGAGACTTTTAACTACAAATCTGAAAAGTAAGAAAGAGGTTCGAAAAAGAAGTTTTTGAAAAAGAAATTGGCTTTATTGAATAAAAAAAGTTTTTTTTGGTTCAATTAGAAAACTAATTGGAAAAAAAAATTGAAATTCAATTAGAAGACTCCAATTAAAGGCTAGAAAAAAGAAAAAAAAATTAATATCAAATAATAAAAGAGAGAAAATAAAAATGACCAATTTTTACTTTTTCATTTCTCTCTCTCTTCTTCTTCTTCGCGATTTTCTCTATTTTCTTCAACCTCCTCTTCTTTCACTGCTTCTTCTTCCACGGAAACCATTGGTGGGACGCCGGCGGAGTGCTGTGCCGCCACTGTTGGTGAGGTTCGCCGGAGGCTGCTCCTCGTGGGACGTCCGCTGGTTTGGGTTCTATAAACAATAATTACATCTCTAAATTTCTTGCTTTATTATTTAATTTTTATTACTATTTAAAAAATTTAAATCAAATTTTAAAAATTAAAAAAGAAAAGTATTTATTTTGGAACTTAACTTAAAATTCAACTTTTTCTTTTTATTTAAATAGATGGAAGTTATTTTAACAAATAGATAGAAAATAGACTTAATTTTTTAAAATGAAAAATTAAAAATCAAATAGTTTATGTTTCTCTGATTGTGATCTCATATTATTGGCAGCTTACTTAAAAAAATTCTTTATTTATCCTCTTTCTTGTATATAACCCAAATCAAAAAATGATATATTAAATGAGATAGAACAAAACATATTTCACCAAAACTTTTCTACATTCACGATCTTGAAGAAAACGACGACATCATTGTACAACAAATTTATCCGATGGATAACTTGACAAACTTATTTACAAAATCATTATCAACCGCAACCTTTGAAAAATGAATGCACAATATTGGAATGAGACAACTCAGAGATTTCAAGTGATGTTTCCATGAGGAGAACAAATATGTTGTATTCCTTTAGAAGTATTAGATTATATGAAATAAGGTTTTAACGAGGCATATTTCATACATATAAAATGGGCATCTAAGGGGAGTATAATAAATACTATAAATTATGTATAATATAAATAGTCATGCTTAGTGTCCAAAGGCCATGTGTCATGCTCTTCTTATCCCATGTATTGTCAATGTGTCTCAAGAACACACACTATTAGTGTTCATGTAATTCTACCTCCTACTTGCCAACTCAGTAGCTTTTGGTGGATCTTGAAACATACATTGACGAGAAAATTAGAAGAAAAGATTGAAATTCTCATAAATTTCTATAATTTTTCTATTTTCATGTTTTTTTATTTGTTTATTTTTATTATTTTATTATAATATTATAATTTTTTAAATTTTGTATTGTCATGATGCGTCTAACGACCCTCAAATTTACAATAGAAGTAAAATAAATTAAATAAAATAAGAATGATTAGGAGCTAATTGTTGGCGAGATAAAAGCAAATTGAATACAAATGGGCTTAGACCGGCCCAAATAGGCTAGCAGATTTTCATGATTAGGTGAGAGATTTTTTCTTCCCGACTCACAATCTTCGAAGTCTTCGAAATTAGGTTCGTTTGGTAATTATTTTATTTTTAATTTTTGGTTTTTAAATATTAAGTCTTTTTTTCCCATATTTTTAGTAATGATTTACATTTTTTTAGTACAATGGTTGAATTCTTTTAATTCTTTTTTTTTTTTTTGAAAGCTACTTTTTTCAATTTCTAAATTTTAGTTTGGTTTTTTAAACTATTGATAAAAACTAGACAACAAATAAAAAAATTTAGAGATGAAAGTAGTGTCTATAAGCTTAATATTATTTTCAGTGAGTATCAATATCTAAATTTGAAACATATGAAAGTACAACAATTAAAAATACAATTGATCACAAAATATAAGAATCCAGATGGTATTCTAATTAATTAATTTATATTTTTACTAATTTATCTAACGATTATTTTAACTTTTTAAGAAAAAATTGCAAAAGCCACCCTTAAATTATGATGGTAGTTGCAATTATATCCTTAAACTTTGAATAGTAACAATTGGACCCATAAACTTCTAAAAGTGTCAAAATTGAGCCCTCAAACTTACAATAATTATAAAAATTAAACTCACAAATGATAAAAATTGAACTCTTAGACTTATAGAATTATTACAATTTACACAATTATGTAAATTTGAGGGTTCAATTTTAACATTTGGATAAGGTTGAGGGCTCAATTTTTAAATTTGAAGGTTTAAGGGTATAATTGCAAAAACTATCCATATACTAATTGCAACTACCATCATAGTTTATGGATGGTTTTTTGCAATTTGCCCAATTTTTAACTACTTAGTAATAGATAAATTGATTTTTAGTAAACACTCAAAGGATAACCATACTTTTGACCAAATTTTTAATAAAGACAGTTATACCAAATATATATATATCCATGGAATCTAGAGTATGTTTCAATTGTGTCGTGTACATTTTGAAAAGTTTCATTGTAACCCTTGAACTTTGAAATAATTAATTTCAAAAAGCTATAGTGACTTCTTAATCATATGTCCCCATTATATTTTCCTATAATTTCTTCTTTTTTTAAAAATAGTATAAGGATTTATAGGAATGTAAACTTGCATGTCAAAATTAAAAATATATAATAGGAGAATGTGCTACTTAAAAGTGAGTATGACTTAGTGATAATTAATATTTAATTATTCCTCTCCGATTAAAGGTTTAAATTTCCATATTCTCAAATATTGTATTTAAAAAGAAAAATATAAAGAGAGAGAAGAAGACATGTCATAACCTTAATTCTATCTTCAAATTACTACCGTTGATTATCTACAAATAGTGAAATAATTTTATTTAACCTAATTTCATATTTACCATAGTGTAATCTAAGAAGTAAACTACTTTAAATTTTATATTAGATAATGAAAAATTTATTAAAGTAAGAAAAACTACTCTAAATTTTATATTAGATATTGAAAATTTCGTCAAAGTAAAAAATTTCTCTCTAGTTAGACAACAAATGAGATAAAAGGATTCAAACTTCTGAGTTCTTGATTATAGACATGCACACCCTATGTTTAGATTGACATGAAATAGTAAGGATTCAAACTTCTGACTTCTCGATTAAAGATATACATACCTTAGGTTCAGATTGACATAGAATAGTAAGGATTCAAACTTCTGACTTTTCGATTGAAATTATGCATAATTTATGTTTAAGATTGACATGGAATAGTAAGTTAGCACAATAATATTGTAATTCGTCTTCATGAATAATTTATGAGAAATTAGAAAGGATAAAAAAGAAAGGACAAAAAGTTGTTAGGAAAACGAACATAAGATCATTGGAATTTGTGTTAAGGTATGAAAAAAAAAAGGCAGAAGCTAGCTTTCTCTTAACAACTTCACCTAATTTAGGGAAACCCTGCCTTCCTCTCTACGCAAAACAAGCTTTTATATGCATATATGTATGTATATATATATATATATATATAGACACAATTGATGGTTTTACCAAAAAGATTAGCAAAACTTATTCAACCCTTTTATGGTGTGGGTTTCTTGCAAGTTTCTCAAATCGCCCAAATTGGTTCTTGGCCCTTTCCAACATCACAAGCAACCATGGTTAACGGTTAACCACGAATATGCTGTAAACTTTATTTCAGAAAAATATCAATTTATATTTTTAAATTTTGGAGTTGTATGAAATGTAGTTTTGAACTTCTATAATTTTATCTATTTATATAATTTTTCAATTTTTTTTTAATAAATATCATGTAATATTTATATCTGATCAATTAAACACGTAAAATTTCACCAACGAATTAATTTGGATGCATCTTAAGACTGTTATGAGCAATTTTAGACCTAAAGGTAAATACGTAAAAGAACGAGAATGACAATGCAACAATGGGCCTAACGACAAAGTCTAAAGCAAGGTTGAGGGTGAGAAGTGGCATGGGCAAGGATCGGCCTTGGCCTATGTGGTGGCCAACTCAATGAAGAGACCCCCAAATAGAGGCCATTGGGGGGTTTTAACCCAGAGAGAGGGGTTTTTACCGAGGAGATAACCCAAAAACTCTAGAAGGAGAGAGTTAAGTCAAGAAAACTCTATAAAAGGAAGGAGAATTCATCAAGTGGAGGTAAGTTCACTCTCATACAAAATTTTCTACTTTACTTAAGCATCAAAGTTTGTATGGCAAGCACCAGAATGATGTGTAGATCTTCTCTATATTGCAGGTAGCATTCTTTCCTAAATTACATCTTCATGGTTGTTGCCACACTGAGATTGGGTGCGGATTTACCTCGTCCAAATTTTGGCATCAACAAAGATTGTCTATGCATTAATTCTTACATGTGTGTACACTTCTTCAAATGTCGGATTAACAAAATAAATTATTATAATTAATGTGTGGGTGATTTAAAAAAAAAATCATAATTGAGAGTCTACATTGATTTACTTATGAAGTTTTGTGATTTAATTAATAAATTTATAAGTTTCACACTATGTTTGATCAAACGAAAGATAATGAAAGGTATAAATTAATTGATATTTGTCAATGTTTAAGGCTTAAGTTGATATAATTATTAGATAAAATTCTAATTAATACTAGGGGTATAAATTGATACATTTCCTTTATTTTTTCTATCCACTTAACTATGGTTGGATAATTGAGATATTATATGGATAATTGAGATATTATATGTCTATCTTAAGATTCTAAAATATCATACATTACATGATTGATTGTTTTTTTCTATTACTATTTTTCAAAAAGAAAATAGCCATTGAATATTTTATTTAAAAATTTTCAACTTTAGAGTTTCGTTTTAATTAGGCTGAAGCTCTAGGTAAATAAATAAATAAATAAATAAATAAATATATATATATATTTTGAAAAGGTATATATATTTATTATAGTCATTTATCTTTTCTATTGTTTTTACATTATTCATTTAGCAAAAAAGGTAACGACACTTGGACCCATATTATTATGGTTTCAAAATGTATATTTTTATTAGCTAACTATGCTTTTTACTCCCAAATGTTAAAGGCTTTTCTTAATCCTTATTTTTATTGAATGACATCCGTTCGCAGTCTTTTAATTCTTGGATGTTAAAAATGCATTTCTTAACGACACTTTATCTGAGGAGGTGTATATGAATCCTCCTCTTGGCTCCTCTCCTCCACTCTAAAAAGTATGTCTTTTTCGTTGAGCCTTATCTGGTTTGATACAAGCTTCACGAGTCTGGTTTGCCACATTTAGTTCTACTATCACTCAACTTGGGTTTACTTCTAGTCCCCATGATACAACTCTTTTTCGTCGGCAGACCCCCGAGGGTGTTGTTCTTTTCCTCCTTTATGTTGATGATATAATAATTACAAGCGATGATCCTCAGCCTCTATCTGGTTTGCAAATTACCTGGGAAAATACTTTGAGATGAAAGATTTGGGACCGCTTAATTACTTCCTTGGATTTGAGTTGTCATCCCACTCTAATGAGTACTACTTGTCTCAAGCAAAATATGCTTATGATCTCTTGGCTCAATCAGGTAATTACTGACTCAACCATGTCATCAAAATCACTGGATCTGAATGTTCGCTTGCCTCCATTCGATGGTGTTCTCAAATATACCACTCTGTATCGGCAACTGGTTGATAGTCTTATGTATCTCACTATGACCCACTTAGATATTGCATATGTTGTTCAGATTGTTAGTCAATTCATGGCTACTCCCCGGTCTATACATTTTACCGTTGTTCTTCGCATTCTACGATATGCCAAGGGCACTCCTCTCAATCATCCTTGGTGTTATCTGGACACTTAGGATGGTGATCCCACTGATCGACGCTTCACCATAGGTTATTGCTTCTACTTAATTAGGGGATTCCCTTGGCGAAATAAGAAGCAAACTGTTGTCTAACGTTCTAATATTGAATATGAATATCGTACTCTTGTTGATGCTACTTCTGAGTTACTAAGGCTTTGTTGGTTTCTTATGGATATGGGTGTTCCTCAACAGTCAACTACAATACTTCATTGTGATAATCGCAGTTCTATCCAAATTGCTCACAATGATGTATTTCATGAACGCACCAAACATATTGAGAATGATTGTCATTTTATTCATCACCACCTCCAAAGCAACACTTTCATCTTACGTTCCATCTCTGCTACCGAACAACCTGCTGATATCTTCAGCAAGGCATTATCACCTAGTTGTTTCACTCAGTTGCTTCACAAACTCAAGTTGATCTCTACTCTACCAACTTGAGTTTGAGGGAGGGTGTTACCATATATGAGTACCATGAAAATTATGAGCCGTAAGTTATCCTTAATTTATGCTAGGATTAGACCTTTAATTATTCGACATTCTTTGTATATCTACTCATGTAGTGTTCATTGTAAATTATCGGATTACTCAATAAAATATTAATGCGTTAAGATCCCCCAGTAAATTAAAACTGTGTAAGTTAACGAACCCATATAAAGATTTAACCCTAGATTTAAATAACTTTTATATTTGTAAATGTATTTTAGATGGAGAAAAACTTTTTGGTCCTTAGAGTTTGGTTATAGTCTCCATTTGATTTTTTAGATTTTAAAATGTTATATGATAAATCATTAAGTTTGGTTTTAATTTAATCTCTAAGCTTCAAAATGTTACAATTTTACTTTAGAGATCTATGCTTTTATTTTCAAGATTTTACACTTTTAACCTCAATTTTTCACTAAATATTCATTTTCCGTCTTTAATGTTAATATCTAGTAATTGATTTTAAATAATTATGACTAATTAAGTTTTACTATTTTTCATTACTATTAAAATTAAATTTAAAATTTTACTTTATAATTATTTTCGATTAATTAATGGACATTAACATCAATGATTAAAACTTAAGGACCAAATTGAAACAAAACTCAAATTTAAAAGGTAAAATTGTAAGATTTCGAAACTTATTAACAAAATGAAAGTTAGATACAAAATCTAAGAACTAATTAAAAATGTAATTTTCACTTTTAAATTTAAGTTTTGTTTTTAAATTGTATGAAAAAAGAATAATCTCTCTTTTATGGGCATGAAATTTTCTATCAGACCCCATAAATATTAAGAGTGACATTGCACCTAACTTATATAATTTTTTACTATGTCAAAAGACCTAATTCAACAACATTGGAGTTTGAAAATTCGAATCTATAATCTCTTTAGCTATTTCATCCTACATCCCATGTTAAATTAAAATTAATAAATTGTCCCAAAAAGAAAATAGTAAAAACCAAAATAAAAGTTGAATATAGTATCAATGAATGAGATTGTAAGAAAACTGCAGACATACGCGAAACTACTCTAAGAATGTTGAACACCATCGGTGGATATTATATTAATATCCACATAACCTAAACTTTTAATTTCAACACATTTTAATGTAAGACTGTTTTCTAGTTTTTGAAAATTAAGAATGAAAACTATCGATTTCTTTGATTTGATATATACTTTTTAGAGATTGTTTCAAAATTAAAGCAAAGCTTTGAAAAATTATATATACTGTTTTGGTTTTTTAAGATTCAAGTTAGAAACACTGCTCCCACGTCCCACTTATATATATACTTTTTGTTACTATCTTTTAGGATATTTTTTTTTAAAAAAATAAGTTTTAAAATATCTATTTTTTTCCTTTTTATTTTTAGTTTTCAAAACTTAGTTTGGTTTTTGAGAATACTCCTAAAAATAGATAAGGAAAAAAAAAAAAAATAGAACAATATTTTTAAACTTGATTTTCAAAAACTAAAAATGAAAAAACTAAATGGTTATCAAATGGGTCTTGAGATAACAGTTCTCTTTTTTTTAATTTTCTCCTTTAAATTGAAATGTTTTCTTTACAAAAATGAAACTATGGTAAATAAAGTGTGAGGAAAAAAATGAATAAATGTAATTATACTCCATATAAGTCTATAATCCAATTGAATGAAATTCAAAATCTAGAGTAAAAATTGATATAACTGATCAAATTTAGGACAAAATTTTGATTTTCATCTACAATTAATCAAACATTATGGAAAAAAAAAATCAATTTAGCTGCCATAAGCTTAGACGTACAGAAGTGGTTTAATTAGTTAAATTTTTTGTTAGATTGATAAAGATTGCAACACTTAATCAAAGTTTAATGGAGACTTAATTATGAAATTGATACCCTTGTCAAATTTAGGAGTAAAACTTGTTTTTGTTTTCCCAAAAGATTGAAGTAAGATATTGAAAAGAAATCATATAAAGTTGGATACAGCTTGAAACATGGCAAACATTGGATCCAAACGGACATTAGAGAGACAACATTAATGAATGTAAAATAAAATTAATGTTAATGTTTGACTTTGGTTCTGTCTTTTTCAATTGCTTTTACATTTACAATCCTCATGAGATCTTATTTTCTGATCGAAAGCTTGCACGTTTGACACCGTTGGATATTTTAAAGATTTTGTTATTTATTTATTCATTTTATTTCGACTTTTTATAGTAGTTTAGAGAATCTGATTACTTGTTAAACAATAAAAGGGAGTACTCCCCAATACAAGAGTAGCATTGGTATTTTTTTTTTTTTTTTTTTAAGGTTAATGTAATTTAGATTTTATTCTATTTTAATTCTGGATTGTTTTCAAATATTCAAAAAGGAATCAAAATATTTTAAAATATAACAAAATTTTATTGTATAGACTACTATATGTGTTGTGTCATGATAGACATAGATAGCAGTCTATCACAGATAGACTATGATATTTTGTTATTATTTGTAAATATTTTCAACGAATTTGTCATTTAAAATAAATTTCCTTTAGTTTTTGTATTTTTAATTGTCTAATTTTAATACTTGTACAATGTATTTTCTAAAAAAGCGATAAAATGACTCGTCACACTAAACCTGGATGTTAAGCCAAAAGCATTGACATAGCAATCGAAACCATCGGCAAGAGAGCAAGTTAAGAAGTTGGTTACCCAGTTCGGTGAAACACAATTACGTATGGGGTAGTGTGTCCAAGAAAGATAATCCACTAATATTAAAGAGTCAAACAATTACAACATAGTACTTATCTGTAATACAACTACTATAGTGGCTCATGTAACGCTTAATCCTCAGGTCACCTAGGGCTCTCCCTAGATGCGAGACTCCCTCTCAATTATACTTAGGCACCCCTTAATTATGTTAATATTAGTGTTGAACACTTCAACTTCCAATGGTGTGTGAGATTACTCTCAGCTTGATTATCTTTCTAATAGTTCAGTGAACTCCTTTCACTGATGAATCTTAGGTTCTCCCTAAGATGGAGAAATCCTTCTCGAGGCTGAAGTCTTAGACTCCCCCTAAGACTGAGAATCACTTCTCAATACCTTAGGCTCCACCTAAGACAGATTTGATCTTTAGTGAGTTGAACTTGTCGATCAAGAAACTTGCACAATAGAATAAGCGAGCAAAGAACAAAAACACAATGTCACACAAATCGACCACCAAGAATAAAAGCTCCTGCTCACAAACTAGACAAAATCAACTACCCTAGATCTCCGCTATGAAGCTTCGAAAGTAAATTTCCAATAGGAAATAATATGATGCGCCTCAAATAAGGAAAAAAATTTCCAAATGAATATTTCCTATTTGATCAACATAAGATACGCCTTAAATGGAAAATATCGGACAATAAACAATTGCAGAGAATTTCTATATTAGGAAAGAAGATATTCCCAGGAAAGATATTGCGGAGATAGACATTAAGACTCCATTTGTGACATCTTTAATAACTATCACAAACTGCCTTAAAACAATAGAAAGCCAACAAACAAATCTCCAACATTTTCAATAAACCTTAAATTTAGTCATTCCTTGAAATTGAAGGGATATTATATGTTATAAGATAATTATCTCAAGTGTCATATCATCTATTTTTCTATGAACTATGAAGGGTTGTCATTTTTCTTTATTTGTCAATATGGGGTAAAATACTCTTACTAAACGAAATGGTGGCAGGAAATCTCTAAATTTAAATAGAGTTTAATGGATGAATTCAATTTTTATATAAATTTAGCATCCATTTGTAGTTTATTGTTTTGATATTTGACTTTTTTTTTTTAATTACAAAAATTAGCTAAAATTTTAAAATAAAAAGCAAACATTTAAATGCTACGCTCTTAATTTAAATTTTAGCTAAAGTTTTAAATATATAAATTTAATAGATGGTGATGGTACTTATAAACACTCATTAAACTTGGATATTTCCAATGCGTCCCAGGTTGTATCTATCTTTATGCAACTCACTAAGTGCTCAATAATAAGTTGCTATATGTTAAAAAATAAAAAATAAAAAGAATATACACTAGATATTATCTTTGGGATGACTGCACCTATGTGTTACTTTCTTCCTATACACTAGGTAACTACGTTCTCAAGACATGTTGGGAAGTTATTTTAAAAATGTTAAAATTGCTTTTGACATATTCAAAATTATTTTAAAGGTTATAGTATTCAAAATCAAATTTTAATTGTATGCTAGTCACATTTAAAAATAATAACATCCAATACTAAAACCTCTCCAAATAGAATTTAGCTAAAAATAATCACCAGAAGAAAAATTAGATAACTAAAAAAATTGTGGCAAAGGACACTTCTAGAATACTCAAATTTCATTATCAAATAGTCAAAGTAAAAGGTCAAAAGAACCCAAAAATATTGTGGCTAGATGAACAACTTTCATGGAATAAAAAAGGACATTTCTCATAACATTTGAAACATTCAATTTAACCAAATAAATAAATAAATATATAAAAGATGGTTAAGTAACATTTGAAACGTTCAATTTCCACGTATACCGACGTATCTGGGGTTCTGCCAATCCATGGTTAAGTAAACCTAAAGTCTCACGCCAGCTCATCCATCTACATGCTGACACGTGTACAATAAAATTGTAACAACAATTCCAATTCGTTCAGGTGGTTGGGGACTTTGGGGTTTAGTCGTCCAACGTTAATTATGTAATTTCCGTAGCGTATTATCATTTTCTTTCAATATATATATAATTATATGATAGAACTATCGAAAATATTTACGACTAATAGCAACGATGTATTGTAGATATAATGAAAGTTTGTTATATTTATAAATATTTTGGTTATTTTTGTTATATTTAAATTTTTTTAAAAAACATTAAAAATTATTCCATGTTAGACTCACCGTTTATGACATTCGATTTAAGAAAGATATTATTAAAAATTTGTACATTTCAATCTTAGTAAATTAATTTGTATATAACAATGTTCATTGAATTTTTTTTCTCATTTTTATATATATTAAAGCAAATAATTTCGGCCTCTTTTTTCATTTATAATCTTTTTTAGTACAACACTAGTGAAGGGATGTGAACCATAGGTCTTTCGCTAACAAAGATTGTTTACTAGTTTCATGAATAATTTATGTTACAAAATTGAGAGTATCAAAATATTCGTAAATATTCAATTTAATAGTTAGGACGATTCAAATATCAAACTTGTAACGACCCGACTAATACAATCTAATTGGACCATTACTCAATGCATGCAAATTTCAAGAAAGACACTATGCTGAATAGTAAGAAAGAAACAATGCTTCTCATGGGAATTTCTGTTTATATAAACTCAAGAAAAACAATGCATAAACATAAAAAAGGAAATCTTGGTTCGGGGTACCCCTAATAAAATCAATAAAATTTCATGAACAGAAATCCACATATCAAATAAATGACCAGCCTCAAAACAAAATTTGACAATTGGACAAAACTCATTAAAACATGCAATACTAAGCGGAAGCTACTACGGGTCCCGTGAAACCATCAAGGATTCCTCTTGTCATTCGCCAGCACATTCTTTCCCTTACCTGAAAAAAATATAAGATGAAAGGATGAGTAATTATATTACTCAGTAAGTGACCCCACTACCGGAGCCGGGCTAGGCACCTAAGTCCTTTAAGTGCACCAACCATAAGACATGCATATCTAACATACTTTTATAGGGAGCTGGTTATACTCGCCCTACAGTTGGTTTTGGATGTCCACAAACCTCTGGAGCCCCGAAGGAACTCTTACCTCTGGTGATCCCGAAGGAACACAAACCTCTAGTGTACTCGAAGGAGCACAACCTCTGGTGAACCCGAAGGAACACAAACCTCTAGTGAACCCGAAGGAACACATCCTCTAGTGACCCCGAAGGACCACAACCTCTAGTGAACCCGAAGGAACACATCCTCTAGTGACCCCAAAAGACCACAACCTCTAGTGAACCCAAAGGAACACATCCTCTAATGACCCCGAAGGACCACAACCTCTAGTGAACCCGAAGGAACACATCCTCTAGTGACTCTGAAGGACCACAACCTCTAGTGAACCCGAATGAACACATCCTCTAGTGACCCCGAAGGACCATAACCTCTAGTGAACATCCAACCGACGTAGGGGAGCTACCACTACCCATCATACATGCTCAATCAAATGCGCACTCCTTCCATTCCATGAATTCATACATTAACAGTACTGTTCATAAATATCTCATAGTACAAGCATATGCATTATCATTCACATACATCCTTTAGACATGGGAATTTCATACAAGCATGCTATATCACATGGGGCTTAGAAATTCTACTACATCATGACAACTAAACATATGGCGAGAGGGCGGCTCAGGTAGTAAGATCACTTACCTAAGGGTTGATCCATTAAATTATCCATACGGCAGTTCTTGCAAAGTTCCTGGACAACTGTGAATAGAATTCCCCAACTTAAGTTAGTCCACAAGCCTAGTCTATCATAAGCGAACTTTTTGTTCGAGAGAGTCCTTACCCAAACGTGACCAACTCGTAGCTTCCTCCGACCCTACGGACTAAAAAAAAAAAATCGCCGGCTACCTATTAAGATGTACCAAATAAATTCGAAATTCCCGATTATTCATCAAAATATTCAACTAACCCCAATCGGGTTTGAGATACTCACTTAGGAGGGTACTGATCTGGCCGGGCGAGCAAGAAACCGCAACCGGGAACACGTTTCCGAGCTAGAGCAAAAAGCTGGGCGAAGGAGAGCGTGAGACGCAGAGAGCTTGCGGGGCAGGAGTGCGTGAGATGCAGAGAGCTTGCGGCTGCAGGAGTGCGTGAGACGCAGAGTGCTTGCGGGAGCGGGAGTGCAGGACTGTTACTTTGGTCGTGAGACAAGCGATAGAGATTGAGGGAGGTGGTTGCAGAGACGGAGAGTGAGATGGCGGCAGAGAGGGAAATAGATGGCGGCAGAGAGGGAGAACGGAAGAGGAGGGAGGCTGCCAAATTTATTACTTCAACCGAATAAAATAAAATCTCCTATAAAATAAAATCTCCTTCAATTACTCAAATCCTATAAAATCCCCCATAAAATAAAATCTCCTTCAATTACTCCAATCCTACCAAATTTATTCACTTTATTTTACTTGCCCCAAAATGAAATTATCCTTTACCAAATCCCAAAAATTTCCTTTAACTCTAATTTTGAGACTTTCCATCTTAGCCTAAATAAATGCATGAATACATATAAACAACTATACTTTCCCTTTCATATATAATAACTTAAATTAATTTACTAGGAGGATTTACCTCAACGATTTGGGGTTGTTACAAAACTTCTTAGTTAAAGGTATATGGGTCAACTAATTGAATTATGCTCAACTTATCCTAGAATTTGATATATATTTTTTTCTCTATATTAAATATATATGGATATGGATAAACAATTTTTCTATTAAAAAAAAAAATCAAATTACAAGTTTAGTTTATAATCTTTTAAGTGTGTCAAATAGGTTTCCAAACTTTCCAAATTTTATGCATATTTGAGCATACCTCAATAGATAAAAATATTAATTACTTATCTCAAAAAGTCAATGATTCAGTCTTTTACTCCTATAAGTTGAACATAAAAAATAAAAAAGTTTTTGAAATTTTATTATTTTTATGTCTAATAGGTTATTAAATTGTAAAGACTATGAACTTCTAATTTTGTATCTAGTATATCCTCGACATATTAAAAAATTAATTGATCTATTAGATTTATAATTGAACTTTATGTATTATAAGACTCCGAAATTTCAATTTTGTGTATTGTGGGAAGCCAATGAATTTTAAAAAATATTAAATATATCAATAATATGTTAGACACAAAATTGAAAATGCATGCATCAATCAAACACAATTAAATTTGTAGTTTAAAGATATATTTATATTTATTGTACGCTTTTTAAATTCGAAGGACCCAATAAACACCACATCTACGTAGATACACATGGACTAAACTTGTAGTTTAATTAAAGAAAATAAAAAGAAACTATTTAAATTAAATCTTTTTGTTGAGTTGAATAATTTTTGCTTACAAAGTTAGAGAGAGAATGAGAGAAAGAAATAGAGAGAAATATGGGTGGGATTGTGAAGAAAGAGCATAAAAAGGAGAGTTGGTAGTTGTAAACTGATAAACTGCCAAAATTCCCACTTGCCCAAAGAAAAAGAAAAAAACAGTCAAAAGAAGACACCAATCCCATTTTATAAACCCTTCACTCATTTCCAATCCAAAACAAGAAACCAAAGCCAATTAGAATTTAGAATCCAAAATTTTAGACTAATCTTTCACAAAGCCAAATTAAGGAAGAAAAAGAAATGGAATCTGTAATTACAGAGTTAGAAGGCACTCTGTTGAAGAGCTCTGATGTATTCTCCTACTTCATGTTGATGGCTTTTGAGGCCTCCGGTTTGATCCGGTTCGCGTTGTTGCTGTTCTCGTGGCCAATCATACGCCTTCTCGAGGCAGCGGGGATGGGCGAGTTGGGGCTGAGAGTGGCGACACTTGTGGCGGTGTTTGGGGTTCGAAAGGCGGAGATTGAGTCGGTTTCGAGGGCAGTTTTGCCCAAGTTTTTGATGGATGATTTGGATATGAATGTTTGGAGAGTGGCAAGCGGGTTTAAGAAACGAGTGGTGGTGACCAAGATGCCAAGGGTTATGGTAGAGAGGTTTGTAAAGGAGCATTTACTGGCTGACGAGGTCGTTGGGTGCGAACTTGGGTTTAATCGATTCGGGTTTGCGACCGGGCTTGTGGAGGGAGGATTTGGTTCTGTTGTTGAAGAGATTAATGAGCTTTTTGATTTGAGTAATGGTGGAAGAAGGCCTAGTATGGGTTTGGGAAGACCTTCATCATGCTCTTCCTTTTTGGATCTTTGTGAGGTTAGTTTGACAAACTTTTGCATGCTCTAACAATACTAAATGTTTCATTTTTATTTTTAATCAACACATCAACCATCAATAACTTTTTTTTATCCACCTAAGCTTTGTTTTAATTAACTATATAAATTAGTTTAAACTTCAGAAAATATTTTATTTACGAAGCTATATATATTTAGATTCATCCACTAAAAATTAACACTTTTTCTAGGCTATTTTTACTATTTTTATTTAGAAGTATTAGAAAAGGTGATGAGTTATGAGATTTAATATAAATTGAATGAGAAAGTTAAATAGGAGAACTATAGTAAAATTTGAATGGAGTAGTAAAAACTAGAATTAATATAAGTGAGTCTTTTGGTAAAAATATTGGGTAGTACATTTAATTGAGCAACTGCAAGTCAAAATAGAAAAATGAGAAGAAAAGAAAATTACCAAAATTAGCTAAATTTGGTAGATTTTAAATAGAAAAATAGACCTAATTTCCAAAAATAAAATGGAACCAATAGTAAAAAATTTTGATATTAATGCATAGTTGTGATTAATTTTCAGGAACAAATGCACTCACCATTAAGCATCGCCCAAATCCGAGACCACACTCCACCCCACCAAGATCTCCGACCGTCGCCGGTCATCTTCCATGACGGCCGCCTTGTCAACCGCCCCACTCCGGCCACCGCCCTCCTAATCCTCCTATGGGTCCCATTCGGCATAATCCTCGCCATCCTCCGAATCGCCATCGGCTTAATTTTACCAATGTGGGCCATCCCCTACGCCACTCGCCTATTCGGCGGCAAAGTCATCGTCAGAGGCCACCCACCGCCGCCGCTCTCCGGCAACCCCACTTCCGCCGCCTCCGGAGTACTCTTCGTCTGCACCCACCGCACCTTAATGGACCCTGTCGTCCTCGCCACGGTGCTCCGCCGCAAAGTCCCCGCCGTCACCTACTCCATCTCCCGCCTAACCGAAATCCTCTCCCCAATCCCCACCGTTCGATTAACTCGAATCCGACATGTCGACGCGGAGAAAATAAAAAAAGAGCTATCCAAAGGCGACTTGGTTGTTTGCCCCGAAGGAACGACATGTCGGGAGCCATTTCTCTTGAGATTCAGCGCGCTATTTGCGGAACTAACGGACAGGATTGTACCGGTGGCAATGAATTACCGGGTTGGTTTTTTTCATGCAACTACGGCTCGAGGGTGGAAGGGGTTGGACCCGGTTTTTTTCTTCATGAATCCACGGCCGGTCTATGAGGTGACGTTTCTGAACCAGTTGCCGGTCGAGGCGACTTGCTCGGCTGGAAAAAACCCGCACGAGGTGGCAAATCACGTGCAGAGGATATTAGCGGCAAGTTTGGGATTTGAATGCACAAATTTTACGAGGAAGGATAAGTATAGAGTTTTGGCTGGAAATGATGGAACAGTGTCCTATGTTTCCTTAGTCGATCAACTCAAGAAGGTGGTTGTCAAATTCAAACCCGTTATTCACCTCATTTAGTAATTGAAGGTTTACGATTTGGTTTGATTCGGTTTGTTAATTAGTTTTGTGGTTTTTTGTTTTTTTTTTTTTTTCTTTTGCAAATTTGTTGTTTTTTTAATTGGAATTTGGATTATTTTGTTGTGAATTTTGTGGAAATGTAGAATAAATAATCATATAATATAATTTAGCATGTTGTTAGACTTTCATTTACTATAACTTTTGTTGTTCAAATGAGATGGTAAATTATAATGTCTTGATTAGATGAAATTATACTCAAATTGACTTATACAAATATGTATTTAAAATAATAACTCAAAAGATTCTATGTGAAATCTAATTTTTCTATCTATGACTAACAGTTTGATTTATGGTTGAGTTACAAGAATAGAGGTGGTGTGCTCAAGAGAAAAGAAAAAATTGTTTGTTTAGGTAAAATTAATTAGCAAATGAGATGAACTGTAAAAAGAATAATTAATTCAATCGAAAATTATAATATATATATATATATATTTTTTGAGGAAAAGATTGTTAAATATGCAACTAAAAGCCATGATCCTCAAGCTAATTTGTCAATGTGCTCTACATCGCCCGTTTGGATTGACTTGAGAAAAAACTGTTTTTTATTTAAACTCTTTTGATAAAAATAGTTTAAAATACACTTTAAAATCTATTTTGAGTGGTTGTCAAATCCTCCAATTTTTTACAAATGATTTATTTTTTAAATTAAACACCTAAAAACATATTCCAAACGCCGAGTAATATTTCAATTAAATTGAGAGGTGAAATTAAAAAAAATAATAATAAAATTAAAAAGTATTTAAATTTTTTTTTTTAAAAAAAAAAACAGCTAAACTACAAAGTTGGTCTCTTACCGTTCGAGCAAATTCAATATGATATAATTTCGACCTCATGGGTATTTTATTTTTAATTTGATATTTATAGGTTGTTAATTTCAATTTAATCCTTTTTATTTTAAAATTTTCACTTTTGGTCTTAAAATTAACATTTTATTATTATCATATTGAAAAAAAAATTTTGTGTGGTAATTTTTATTTGGATAATAGTGTTGGTTAGATATACAAGACTTTTAAGGATTTAGAAAAATCACAATTTAAAAATAACTTTTGAAATTTAGTTAAACCATAAAGACCAAATTTATACTAAGTATGAACCCTAAGAAAAAAAAATTGTATAGACCAAATCGAAATAAAGTTCAAATTATATACTAAATTGAAACTTTTAAAATAGTAGGATTATTAATTAAGTTAGGATTTGTATTAAACTTATAGATGAAATTGAAAAATGACAAAAAAAAAAAATGATAATAAGTATATTTTTAATTCAACAAGCTTGTGATTGAAATGTGCTCAAATTCTCCATTAAAGAGTTGGAATTAAAACCAACTAACAAAGAGAATATTCTGTACAATTTACTATAAATAGAGTCACCATAAATTTAATTTGCAAGAAATAATATCTTAAAACAAAGGAATATTCAAATAATTTGCTTTGCAAAGTCCCAAAGAGATTTTTTGGGCGAAGATGTTGAAGGAATATTGGACATGGAAAGATCGAAAAGGGAGAGAGTGAAATCACTTTGGAAATTAAAGAAAGAAAGAGATTCTTAATGAAAACTACTTTTGTTGATCAAAGCCATAATTGTAGCTTTGAATAATAAAATTGAGGCTTGAAAGTGATAACTTTGAGAATAGCTTTAAGTACCACATTCTTCAATAATACCTCCAACTAAAGAAAAGGCCTTCCCTATCACCCTATCTATTATGTTCTATTTTCATCTCCCATTATTTTCTAATTTTTTCCCCATAATGTACCATTCTTCTTGGATGAGGATAAACTAAAAAAAAAAAAAAAAA
>QLSR01000255.1:33749-71891 GCA_031780015.1 Citrullus colocynthis
AAAAAAAAAAAAAAAAAGAAAAAAAAAAGGGAAATAGCTTAGAAATAGAAATAATAATATAATAAAATAAGAAATAAGTATGAATTTGATATACAAACCAAAAAGAGTTTTATTGGTGTCACTAATAAATAATAGAGAAAAAAAAAACAAATTTTATCTAAAAACTTCTAAAGTTGTATCAATTTTGATTTTGAAATTTAAATTTCATCCAATTGTATTTCAAATTTAATTATGTATTTCAATTTAAACATTAAACTTAAAAAAATGTTTCGACCTTTTTCCTACTAATAATTTTTTGCTTGAAAATTCGTTGTAAACATTATTCTCATATGTGTTTGATAAATCATAAAACACACGTATATTACAAAATTGATTAGATTTCAAAGAAAATCAAGATTAGAGCTAAAGTTTCATTAAAATTTGTAAGTTTTGGCATAGTTATTCACGGGTTAATTTGTGCAATTTATTAAATAAAAAATGTGCATAATTTTGATTTGTAATAGGTGTAGAAGTTTCTTCACTTATCAAAATCTAGAGTCCACTTTGATTAAAAAGTGATACAACTTGATAAATTTAGAGATAAAAGGTGAACTTTTCGCTAACAATAAGGGTACTTGTTTTAATAACAAAACTGTTAGAACTATTTTCAAATATAGCAAAATATTAAAGTCTTTCGGTGATAGTTGATAGTAGTCTATTAGGGGTTATCATTGTCTAATATCGATATAAAATGATGTTTTGTTATATTTGTAAATAGTTTTGTTCATTAGCTATTATTTGAAAACAACCCAAATAATAATATGATTACTCTATTTTATTTTAGTCTCTCAATTTTAAATATTCTATTTTCTTTATTTTTTTAATATTAAATGTGGCGTATGAAATTTAAACTTTTGATTTTAACATAGTAGTACATGTCAATTATCACAAAAATAATTTTATTAAGTTTTCAACTTTTTGTTTTTTTTTTTTTTAAATGTTATTATTTATAAGTTTTGTACAAATTCCTTCAGCCACTATTATAAAATTTTCATTAATAGTTTAACATAAAAATGGATCCTATTTTGAGATCCAAGATTGATTTAGTTGATGTAGCTTTAAATATTTAACTAGTTAATGAAGAAAACATGTGTCTACAATGATATATACAACATAATTGTAGGAATGAAAAACCAAGTTCAATAGAGTATATGTCAATTACGGTTGATCTACGTTGATTTTAACAAAATTTTAAAATTATGTCCATTTAATATAAATAAATAAATAAATAAATAAAGAGTGTTTGTTTAGTAATTTTTAAAATTTTTAATTGTATACTTAATAAATTCATACCATTAATTAGATCAACTCTACATCACATTACTTGAGAATTACATGGTAGATTAATTTCAAATAGGAAGTGTAGGTTGACTTACCTATTATGCTCACAAGAAGTCATAAAATGCAATTAGAATTAGAGTATGACCACTATTGATACTAAATATATATGTAGTGAAGTCGTCAATTCGAGCATAACTTAATTTATATCAATTATAATTTTGAAGGTGTATCGTTCCAGTAAAAAAAGAGAGGTAGAGAAGTTGATGCACCAAATTTACTACTTAATTTAAAGGAGAATATTAATTTACAAATTTTCTGAAGTTTCAATTTTGTATCTAATAATTCTCGAAAAGGATTAGAATGGAATTAATGTATTGAATATAAATTTAAAGTTGATGTAATTGAAAATAAATTTATATAGTTGTCTGGTTGTCGCACTTGAGGTTTGTAGCCTAATGAGTGAGGATATGCGGAGGTGGTCAGGTGGCCAAACATTAACTCAACCTGATGGCTATCTTTTTTGTGTAAGGTGTGACAAGCTCAATACATCTGATTTGTTATTTGAGGACTCCCTTTTATCGATGTGAGTTCCAAGGATACACGATTTGTAGGAAAGGTGTACCCGATTTTTCTACCATAATTTTGTTATTATTATTTTTTTTTTAAAAAAAAAAAGAGATTCGAAATTCAATTCCTTTCGTCCACGCGTTGAAAAGTTAAAATTTGAAGCGGCAAACGGCTCGTCAGTCGGCGGAAGTAACAGCATTTTGCACATCTCATCTTACAATCTTAACGCCGTTAAGTGAAACGAAGAAGATGGCACCACGTGTTGCAAACTTAAAAACGCGTTGGTAAGACGCTAACGGAGACGACGCGGTTTTACCGTTTAAAGCCTTTTTCTTTTCCCTTCAAAATTCCCAAAATCAAATCCTTCGCCTTTCAAACCCTTTGTCCACGCCAATTTCGTTGGCCCCACAGTTTCTAGGGTTCTTTAATCCAATCCCTCATTTCCCAATTCACACTCCCCTAATTCAATTCCACCCTTTTCTTTTCTGTTGTCTTTCTTGTTTTTTTCTTTTTTGAATTTTTTTTCGGTTCCAGGCCGACATTTTGATCGTGTGGGGGGTTTAGCTTTTTCCGTTTCTGGGTTGATCGTTTCTTTTGTTTTCTGGTCTTGGGAGGATTGAAAATTTGTAGGATTCTTCGATTTGGGGGGTTGGTGATTGATTGAATTGAGTTTTGTTGATGTCGTCGATGGCGGCGGCGTCTTCCTACTGGTGTTACCGATGCAGTCGCTTTGTTAGGGTTTCTAATCAGGATTCTGTTGTGTGCCCTGATTGTAATAGTGGATTCGTTGAACAGATCGAGCATCCGTCGAGGTTGGTGAACGTGGAAGCTGCTCCACGGAGGAGGTTTCCGGCTGCGGCGATGTATATGATTGGCCACCGCTCGAATTCAGGACAGAATTTGGGATCTGGGCTTCGGAGATCTCGGAGGAATGGAGGAGATCGCTCGCCTTTTAATCCTGTGATTGTTCTTCGTGGGCCGTCTGATGGGACTGAAGCTGGAGAAAGTCGTCGGTTTGAGCTTTATTATGATGATGGCGGTGGTTCTGGCCTGAGACCTCTGCCACTGAGTATGTCCGAGTTTTTGTTGGGGTCTGGGTTTGATAGACTTCTGGAGCAACTTTCTCAGATTGAAATGAACGGTATTGGGCGTTGCGAGAACCCGCGGGCATCGAAGGCTGCGATTGAATCAATGCCCACTATTAAAATCTGTGAAAATCATTTGGAAATTGAGTCGCATTGTGCCGTTTGCAAAGAAGCATTCGAATTGGAGAGTGAAGCACGGGAGATGCCGTGTAAGCATATTTATCATTCTGATTGTATTCTACCCTGGCTTTCCATTCAAAATTCCTGTCCAGTGTGTCGCCACGAATTGCCGTCAGATAATCAGAACTCTCCGGATGTAGCTGAAGGTGGCGAAAATGGGGAGGAGAATTTGGGGTTAACCATTTGGAGGTTACCCGGCGGAGGGTTTGCAGTAGGACGGTTTCATGGTGGCAGGAGAGGTGGGGAGAGAGAGCTCCCGGTTGTTTACACTGAGGTGGATGGTGGTTTTACCAATGGTGGCCTTCCTAGAAGGGTATCATTTGCTTCAAGAGGCAGAGGTAGGGAGAGAGGCAGGTGGAGCCGAGTTATTCGTAATATGTTTGCTTGCTTTGGGGGATCAATGAGGTCAATGGCATCTACTTCCAATTCCACCACTGCCACTCATAGTCCTTCAAGGAGTAGTAGACCACTCCCACATTTCAATACCCAGCCAAGGCGACGCCGTACATGGTCTATGGAGGTTAACAGTGGAACAATCACCTGGTGATTTGGGTATGTGGTTGCTTAGAAAAGCCTAATTAATTACTTGAAGAACTTCTAGCTGGGATTGGCACTTTCAGAGGCTGTAAATAACAAGGTTTCTCGGGTGAGGAAAGATCATTATTATTACTATTATTATTATTTTGGCAAAAATACACTTTTGGGTCAACTCTTGCTCACAGGGTGGAGGGACCATTAAAGTATTTCTTCGGACCAATAGACACCAACATAAAACCTCAGGCACCAAAACTGTATTTTGCTTCTTTTTTTTTTTTTTTTCCTCTTCTTCTTCTTCTTCTTCTTCTTCTTTTGGGTTATTTGGATTTTGGGTTATTTGGATTGGAGATATTGCAATAGAAATGTGGAAAATAAATGCAGTCATCCTTAAGCAGAAGGAAAGGAAAAAGGCATCTCCTACTGCATTAGAAAATGATGGAAAATACAAGTTTTACGTTTAAATACTTGAAGGTTCTTTTTGTAGAGCAAGGTGCATGATCCCATTAATACAATCTGTTAGAAACCAGTTTTAGAAGTGGAGATAGAGCAGCTGTTACGATATCTGTTATCAAGCATTTATGATTCCGTTCTTTTAAAGAGTACGTGAGGTCTTGCGAGGCATGTGTTGAATACTGCATCAGCTTAGTTACTTGCTTAACTATTGTTCTGGACATCTTATGCTTCTAATGATGTATATTGCTAACAATGAATTCCTTTATTCGCGTTTGCAGTCAACTGGCTATTAAGCAGTGTTCATATTTAAGTTCAAGAGCTCTCCATATTTGGTTAACCTGTTATCTGCCTTTATCGTAGAATCAGTGTGATTAGATTTAGACTCCTATTAATTGGACTAAGACCTGGGCTTATTCTTCTATTTTCTGAATCATTCTAGAGGGCTTTGCAATTGAGATGTTTATAATCGTCAATGGACTCGATCAGTTTAGACAGATTTAGTGTTTTATTAATCTGTAGAAGTAGTGTCTGTTGTTAGATTAGGGGGATTGATGATCTGATATATGTTCTCTTAGCTAGAGTTCGAATTGTAATGTTGGTTTAGTACCTTCCAGCAAGAAGCAAACTGTTCTTAATAAGACAAACAGTAATCTTCCTGTTCTTTTCCTCCCTTTTATAAGATTAGGACTTTTCTCGCAAAAGTTTGGCATCATAAACCAACAAAATTAGGCTATAATGTCGGTCGAAAATCTATAATGGGTACAATGGCGGTCGCCTAATCGATGTCAAAGAAGGTGTTATTAAATGTATTCAATGTCAGTCGTCTTTAATGTCAGTTTTCGCTTGACATTATAGATGATGATAATGTCGGTTTTTTACCAACATTAAACACCTTCAATAATGTCTTCTTCGATGCCAATCACATTTGATGTTGGTCCAGAATTTGAGTGACATTATATATATATTTTTGTGACTGGCAATACCTATCATCATTTCTTTATTGAAAAATTAAAAAACAATAAAAATTGGTTATTTGTACGGATGCAAACTAATAATAATCTTGTCACCTGTGCATTCATAAAATGAAATAAAAATTGTTGTTGTATACGCCACTCAATTTTCACATTTGCGGATGTTAGAATATGGGTTATGTCAAACTAAATAAATACAAAGTTTAAATATATAAAATAATACAGAAGATTTGTGTTTACGAATTTACTCATATTTGTTGTAGCATAAATATTCAATATAGTCCGCCTTATGAACTCTTTCATGGTAAGTCACATACTCAATATAGTACTGCAAATACTCCTAGCCATACTCAGAAAATCCCACTATTTATAACGTAAAAACCTAACAAACTTAACGACTAATTACTTAAATGGCCTTCACTACTGATCATGCTAATTGTCTAAATATAAGAGCCTTACATTTAGATTCTCTAACAAGTTACTAGCATCTTCTTGATCAGGTGTGTTCCTGAATGATGAAAATGTTTATAAGACAATGTTAGAATTTGTAAAGAATGAGCTCAATGTTTTGCGGGATTCAATGGGCGAGAAAACTAATCGTAAAACTGACAGAAAAGAGATGCAAAAATCTTTTAGAATATGGACTTAAAGTAAAGTAAACATATTCATGAAATTTTGAAAATCAATCAAGTCCAGGCACTAAAGAGGAGTGACAAAGTCAAATTATAGGAAAATTTGTACAATACATGTATTAAAATATTTAGCAACTTTTCTCAGAGTCAAAAGTAATGTCACACCATAAAGTTCAATGGTTATCTCCCACATTTTCTACTCTAAAACGAACCAAATGTTAATTGCAAGCCAATGTAAAAGCCAACCAAAATAAATGAATATAAAACATAATAATTAAAAATGGAAGCTTGAAGTTGGACCTAAAATTGATAAAAATGGAGAATTAAGAGAGATAGATGGCTTGGATGGTTCCCTTGGTGTGCCATTAATCATTACTTCCACAAAATCAGTCATAAGAGAATTACGAAAAATGGTAAACCAATCTTTGTTGGAATGAGTCTAAAACCAGTCCAAAACTAGAATCTATAGTTTTAAAAGGGTCAAAGTTAAATGAGTTCGAAAAGGCTTAAACATAAATATTTTAACTAAAACTCACCAAAACAAACTTGGAACTTTGATGGAAAGTATTCAAATTTATCCGAAACTAATTCAAATCTACCCTTAATAGCTTCCAAGCATTACAAAAACCCGATGTCCGAAACAAATAGACATCCAAGCAGAAAAGTGCAAAAACTCACAACAATTTGAAGTCAAAAAATAAGAGTTTTTAGTTATGCTAATGCTACGGGCAGTGGCACCATCGGATGTTCGATTCTAACAAAAAAATTATTAACATGATCCATCAATTCTCAAAGCAATAAAAAAAAAAAAAAAAAAACGTTGAAGAGGAAAAAATGCAATGAAAATAGTAAGAGAGTTATTTTTAATAAATAAATACATTTAATTAATTAATTGAACTTATTTATTTAATTTATTAATTAAATAATAATTAATTTAATTTTAATTTGGTTAATTAAATATAATTCAATTAATCATATATTTAATTTAATGTATATGAATCACATTCTAATATACATTTTCTCCCTTAACCTATAGTTTTAATGTAAATCTCATTCACTTTAATTTTAACCCATAATTTTAATACCAATCAAATTCATTTTAGTTTAATATTCAAATTTTATTCGCATCTACTGTTCTCTTATATTATATAGTTTTAATTATAAATCATATTTATAATTAACTATGTAACTATAATGTATCAACATACATTATCCTTTATTAATCATATCATATATGATCAATACATATGTTTTCTTTAAAAGGATTTGAATATTTCAACATTACGTATCCTTGTTTAATCCGTTATGAGCTAGCAGAGGATCTAATTGACCTACAGTTATAAGTTTCAATGATACGTAATTCATTAATTGAATTCTTTAATTAATTATGAGGCGTACCACTAAAGAGCCATAGTAATATTCTTATGAACTGCAACATATTTATGTGTTCATTAATTAACCATATTTTGTAAGTCAATCCTTCATAGGTTATTCGTAATTACAGTTAGGTCAAATTACCGTTTTACCCGTGTAATTACCTATTGTACCTTAAGTATCACTGATCCTCTAATAAACAACTCTGTTTATGGTCCAACAAAAAATAAAGTCCCTCTTGCGCTAGTGAGAAAGTGAGGCCTCATTGTTCAAGTCTTGGATCCAGCATTTAAGAGAACAACCTATCTACTTTTCGAAGGAGCGAATTCCATCTTGTAAAGTTATATTCCCAACTCCTTAATCGAGATCGTTCTCAAAATGGCAGGCCTATTGAGTCGGTAGCTAAGGCCACTCCCACCCATACAAATAAAAAAATGACTCTCATGAGCATAAGTTCATAACTCACTCAAGATATCGTGTTACATGGTTATCGTTTGAAATATAAATTTCTTCAATTAACGATATTACATAGAGAGATCATATTTCGTGGTCCAATTTTATACAGACTTACTATATAGGATACCTTGACTTACATATCATTACATAAATGATTTGGATCAAACCATCTACAACACTTACAATATATGTAACATTTATAAAGTGAGTTGTATCCATAGTATTAACAGGATAAGGTACCCAACCTAATCCATATACAATAAATCTTTTAGGTTATAACTTGAACATCGAAGGCCTAATTTGTTGTAGTAATATTTTGATTGGATTAATTTTGAAAGCATGCAGCGCATAGTGAAAACTGGAATTTGAACTGTTCCTTCTTAGGCTATCTTACCTTTTCTTTTCTAACAGCTCTATTTGTAGACTTCGATTATAATAGAAAACCATGCAATACTAAAGAGTACGGAATTCAGTGCTATTATTCCACTTTTTTTCAATCAACAAATCCTTCTGGTTTTGATTTGTGTTATTTGCATAACACTCCATCCCGGTTTAGAGGCTTCAAATTCCAACTCTCCACTGAGTTTTCGTATCTCTCTAAAATTTAGATTAATCATTACATTAACTGTTGTAAAACGAAATTTTAATGGAGTTAAATTGAGATCTTGAATGATATATTCTAAGCTTAGGATTATAGAACTATTTTTTCTTTAAAAAAAAAAAAATTAAGTTAAAATATCATTTTTGGTTATATTCTATTTTAGTTCGTGAAATTTTAATTATACAATTTTTGTTTGGGTCATTTCATTAAATCTTATATTTAGTTATTAATTTTGTTAATAATTATTATTATTTTCATGAAAAAAACACAATGTAAATATATTTCACATGCGAATGGAGACTAATTTTGTAAATAAATAATCAACAATAATCTAACGACGTAGACTAATCTTAAGATTTATTGAAACCATAAAACGTTAAAATTCGACATTCAAGAGTATATAGATCCAAAATATAATAAAACTCAAAGTGTCAAGACTAAAATAATAATTTAAATGATTTAAATAATTAAAATATTATTTTAGTCCCTATACTTTAGAGTTTGTTCACTTCTAGTCCTGTACTTTCAATTATCCAATTTTAGACTATGTAATTTCAATAAATCTTTTAGTCCCACTATTATTTTACTATTGATGTTTTTAACAATTTTTTTTGCTATCTATTAACATTTTTATTATTAAATTTGAAAATATACACAGAGTATTTACTTGCATGAAGATTATTATTATTTAACTTATTTTAATAAAATTTAAGGAGTGCTTAGTCCACCAACTTCAAGTGGTAGTTTAAAGTTCTAATTATAATAGTTGGTATTTCCAACTATTATAATATATGTAATTAATTACAATATTATAATTTCAAATAACTAACCAACCACTCTAACTTTAAGACAAATTTTGAAATTTACCGAACAACTTTAAGACAAAATTTAAGATTTACTGAACATATAAAAACTAAAATTAGATAATTAGAAGTATATGAATTAAAATAGAATGAAATTTAAAATATAAAAATTAAAATAATATTTTTAAGGTATTTTAAATTTAAGCTATTGTATTATTTGGGGATGGGAAACAAATCTCGACAACCAGCAAAACAAGGTGTGCAACGCGTACAGTGGCAGTGGGCTCCACGTGACATTGTAAGCCAAAACCCCTGACGCATGTCCAAAATCGTTCACAAACCGCAAAGCTGAAAGTCGAACCATACACCGCCACGTGGTGTCTTGAACTCTTCGATTTCGAAGCGTGTAGCATGCCGATCCGATGGTAACGGCCGTAGGCAATTGGGGAAAACGCCGTTAAGAGAAATTCCTTGGTTCAAGTTCCGAGATGGGCCCATAATGGGCCACTGCTATGGGAAAAGGCCCTTAGGCCTTTATTAGGATTAGATTTCATAGGGCCCAGAATGGGCCCATGTCAACAAAAATCTTAGATTTCCTTTCTTTTTCTTTCTTTCTTTTTTCTTTTTAAAAGAAAATAGCTAAGAAAAAAAAAAAAAAAAGTCAAGATAAAAAATGGCTTATTTGAAGGAGTGGAGACTGAATAAGAGATGTTCATTTTTCTCAATCCCTATCTTGTTTGGGAATCATTTGCCTCTTTTAAAATTTATTATAATGATTATTGTAATGTTATTATCATCATTAAATAAATTTTAAATTTGCCTATTTTAATTGTCAAAGACAATAGATACGCTTGAATAAGTAAATGTCTCTCTAAATTCAAATTGTTCAGGTATAATTAATCTTATAAAAAATAGTAAGAAATTTAATTATTTAATTAAAACTTTTCAAGAGTGATTATTTAAATTAATTGATTGTTTTTTTGTTAAAAAAAAAAAAGAAATGAAAAAAATGGAAAAAAAAATTCTGCAGGAAAAGGAAACAAGATTCCCATAAATTCGAAATCCCCACCTGATCTCTATGAAATTAGATGGAAAATGATGAAAATCCAAGTGAATAGAAATCTAGGATTTTCCTTTTAAAGAAAAGAAAAGAGAAATTCTTAAAAATTGTGGGGCCATAGAATTTGAGGGATAATGAAGGTTTTAAAAGGATGTAGTGGGAAGATTTGTTTGACCTTAAGGAATGCTTTTGTATATAGCTGGATCCATAAAATGATTCTTGTGTCAATGAATGACTAGGGAATTATTACATTTCTTTTTTTCTAATTTTTTTTTTTTTAATCTAACATGAGATTCCCAATTAACACTAATTATGAATTTACTCCAACTTGTTCTCATTAAAAAAAAATTAATAATAATAAAATACTCAACTTTTGCTTTAGAAAAAATCACACTTATTTTGTCTTGATTATGCTTTAAATGTTTAATTCTGGACATCTTAATGTAAATTGTTACCTATAAATTGTGGGGGTGGATATTTAAAATTTATATTTAAGAAGAAATTTTATAATGTTATTGCCAGTTTTATTTTATTTTTTAAATTTCAAATTTTTATATAATAATTATAGAAATGTGGAATTAACGTTCATTTATCATTGAGTTAAACTCACATTTACTATAGTGTTTTAATTAGTTGAACAATGTTTAATTGAATTGCTATCTTTTAGAGAACTAATATTGTTATACTACATACAATCAAAAAGAAAAGGAAAAGGGGTATATTTTTATGTACTTTTGACCTTATAGTTTCAAATATAAAACTCGAAATTTATAAGAGGTTAAAGCTTTAAATTTTTTATGGTTAAATTATAAAAATCAGCTTGGTATTTAACAAAATTGAGAGAGGAAAATAAAATTTTGCATATTTATTGTTTGGCTCGTTATAATTTCTCTTCTCACAACAAAGTTTTTTAGTAAGATTATTTATTTATTTTATTATTTACAGTTTTGGGACAAAATTTACACTATTTTTTTCGTACGGACATGACACTATTTTTCAATAGTAACCAACCAAACGGTTATATATATAATTGTAAGAAAAATTATTATAAATAGAAAAAGTATCAAATTATTTACAAATATAGAAAAATTTTATTCTCTAGCAGCAATAGACCGCAATACATTTATATTATTTAAGTGATAGAAGTCTATTGCTCATACGATAGACAATGCAATTTTTCTATATTTATAAATAGTTTTGTATTTTGCTATATTTATATAAAAAAAATCAAATAACAACCTAAAATTGAACTACATCTCTCACTTTAATTGCTAAAACAATATGGATGTAAGAATTTATATGATTATCCTTGTTTTCTTCCGATTCAAGTATTAGAATAATTGATTAAATTCTAAGGTTCAAGTTTTTTATTTTTTCGTGTTGATGTATTGATAGTAATTCGAGACGTTATATTACTTTTCTTAGAGTTGATTTCTTCTTTTTTATATCTATTTTTTTTTTATCTCATCTTTTAATAATATATATTGTTTGTAAAATCTGCAGTCCTATTAACTATGATTATCAAATTTAATAGAACTAGTACATATGACAAATATTAGAATAAGCTACCAAGGTCAATTCTATTAGAAATGATGATAATATTTAACAAAAGAGATTGATATGCTTTTTTAAATTGTAAAGGTATTTAGACTCTGTGACTCGAGATTTTTCGAATAAACACGACATGTAATTTGTAATAATCATCCCATGCAAAAAAAAAAAAAAAAAAAAAAAAAAAAAAAAAAAAAAAAAAAAATTCACAACTCCTAAGATCTTCCAATTTGGTAACAACAAAGCTCACACTTTATTGCTCTCCTTTGAGGGGAGAAAAAAGAAACAATGGATTTAAAGATGCCCTTTTGGGGATTCATTTCATATATAATGTGAAAAGAAAGAGGTGTGAGTTTTAGTGTTTAGTGCACATAAAATTTGAAAAATGGGAAAACAAAAGGGTTAAAATAAAATTTAAAAAAAAAAAAAAAAAAAAAGTGGTGGTGGGCTTTGGAATAAACACAAGAGTGCATTAGGGATTTGTAGGTTATAATGTGATTCCAAATTTTTTCTTCTTCAATCATTGAGTCAAGCACACTCTAAAATCAAACATTAACATTTTTTTTTAATTTTATTTTACTTTATTATTATTATTATTATTTTGTTAACTAAAGAAAAAAAAAATGCATTATTTGTTTTTAAGTTTGGTCCTACTAGGCACGCCAAGGGAAAATTGCAATTATTTATAAACTTGAAAGTTATTTTTATTTTATTATTATTATTTTTTTTTTGGGGTCAAATTCTTTGTTAGATTGAGGGATAAAGAAGATGATGATGTCTATTAAAAGAAGATTTTGTCACTTGACTTTGGAGAAATTAAAGTGTTAAAAGGAGCTAAGGAGGAAAATCAAAGATTTTATGGAATTAATTTCTTTTTTGTTTGAGCACTTGTAAGTAACATTGGGAATGAGATTGAGTAGTCTAAATTCACTCATACCCCTTTTTTCCGAAATAATAATAATAAATAATGAATTTATTTTAATTTTAAAGCTCTTTTCAAATATAGTAAAAGGAACCAAAATATTTACAAATATAGTAAAATTTCACTGTTTATCTATGATAGACCACAATAGATCGTGATAAACTATTATCTGTGTCACGATAAACACAGATAGTAATTTATCGCTGTTTATCGCAGATAGACCGTGTATTTTGCCATTTGAGATAATTTCCCTTAATTTTATCAACCTAATTTCTCTTCCCCGTTCTTTTTTTTCCCCATGTATCTATATTTTCATGGACTTTTAAGTCAGAATCATCGCAAAAAAAGTTCTCAATTAGTAATAATTGGGTAAGCATTATTTATATTTCTGTGTCCTTTCATCAACATTTCAAAATTATCTTTAGAATAAAAGTTTGTTAAAATTAGAACTCAAGAACACCGATATACTATCCCTAAATCACCATTAGATCCATTCCAAGTCTCAATTGTCATTTAGAATTCTAATATATTCCTGATTCAGAGGTAGTTAATTATGAAACATTTATGAAAGGTTAGAAGTAAAATATTGCAACTTTTGAAAGAATAGAAGTGATTTTGAAACAAAAGACAAAGTTCAAAGGTAAGTTTTGTAATTTAGCATATCATCTATAGCAAAACCAATAATTAACATGAATGACATCAAATATACTAGTCAATTAATGATTGAATTAGTTAGTATATGGAATGTGTAGGGTTTAGTTTCTTGAGAACTACTGTGAAAAAAAATTGACTAATAATGAGATTTTCACCTATACTGGCATTTCCTTTCATTCATTTGAAATCATTTGATTGTTTTATCTAATCAGAATCTCTTTCGTTCTTCCAATGATCTATCTTGATGAGTGAACCATGAACAATTCGATCATAAATATCATAATTTGAAATCATATATAATTTAAAAACGTATATCACTAATAAACCGAGATTGATGGTCTAAAATTAGGGTAGGATTTAGAAAGGAAATTGGGAGGCATAAGAAGATTAAATGAGAAATATTATGATATGTAGATGATGGATTCATGGCACCAAGACCAAAATAAGGACTTATATCAACTTTTTCATTTTTTTCTTCCCTTTTGTACTTTTCTGAAGAAACCCTCAGATGATAATTCATTCTTTACCGCTGCCTTATGTCCCTACACTGTGCCCCTTCATTTACCTACACATACAAAATTGCCATAATTTTTTTAATATATATATATTTAAGAAGGAAAAAAAAAAAACCAATTTTTACCCTTAAATTTGTGATGTTATATCAATTTTTATCCTAAACTTGTAATTTCAAGACATAGGTAAATGTTGCCAATTTTATTTTTCTATTTAGTTTCGATTAATTCATCCACTAATTTTAACCCCCTCCTCTCCTGCAAAAAAAAAAAAAAAAAAAAAAAAAGTTAAAAAAAAAAGGTTAAAAAAAAATTTTTAAATGTCTCTTATACAAAACTAAAATAATAAAAAAAAAAAATTTAAACCCCCCCCCCCCCCAAAAAAAAAAAAAAAAAAAAAAAAAGTTAAAAAAAAAAGGTTAAAAAAAAATTTTTAAATGTCTCTTATACAAAACTAAAATAATAAAAAAAAAAAATTTAAACCCCCCCCCCCCCCAAAAAAAAAAAAAAAAAAAAAAAAAGTTAAAAAAAAAAGGTTAAAAAAAAATTTTTAAATGTCTCTTATACAAAACTAAAATAATAAAAAAAAAAAATTTAAACCCCCCCCCCCCCCAAAAAAAAAAAAAAAAAAAAAAAAATCTAAATAAACTCACTAATTTCAATCATTATTTGATAATTTGATTGATGCATAATTGAACTATTGGACAAGATTTCCATACCTCACAAGTTTTAACAAAAATTTTGCTATAATATATGTGAGGTTGGGAGCTTCAAATCTCGAAAATATATGTCTAAATTATTTGGGCTATGTTCAGGATTGTATGCTTTTATAATTCATTGAATGCATATGAGAATGGTTTTGTTAACAATCTTTAGAAAGGAAAATTACCTGAGGGAGAAAATTATATCAATTTTTTCAAGTTAGGTGGAATGGGATGAAATTGAAAGTTCTAGAGTAAAATTGATACAATTTAACAGGATTTATAGGAAAATTTTGATTTTTCATTCTTTTTTTCTTAAAAAAAGAACTAATAATAATGAACTTTGTAGCTTAAGATTTTAGATCTAAAGATAGCGTTGAACCATCAAAAGCAAAAATTAGTTTGTTCAAACTTCAATAGTGTTGTTTAACTTGTTCGAGCTTGTGATGATTTTTTAACCTAAATGAACAAGAGGACTATAATAATTTAAGGGATGTTTTGAAAAGCAGAAAACTTGTTGAAAATAATTACAGATATAGCAAAATTTTATCCAATTTATCACTTTACCATATAAACACGAATAGGGTCTACCACAAATAGAAAGTAGAATTTTGCTATATTTGTAAATAGTTTGATATTCTTTCTATTTATAATAATTTTCTATAATTTAATTGAGCTTTCTTACAAATTTGGTCTTTAATATTTTGTATCGAACAAGTTCTCATCATTAACTACATTCTCTAACATATTAACTATATCATCATGTGATTACATGGTTGCAACGTGACAAATCTAACATATTGAGTGAGATACATTTGAATAGAGCAATCAATTTAGAGAGTATTTGGGGCGCTGAGTTGATTATTATACTATGTGAGTTATAATAATTTATGTTTGGGGTGCATACTATTTTAGTCTAGGTTATAATAGTACGTGTTTGGTGGGTAAACTATTTTACATTGGATTGAGAATAGTAAACATGATAACAAATAGGAAAAAGAAATGATGAGTATAAAATAGTAAATACTCAAACAAAGATGATTT
This sequence comes from Citrullus colocynthis, assembly GCA_031780015.1. NCBI lineage: Eukaryota > Viridiplantae > Streptophyta > Magnoliopsida > Cucurbitales > Cucurbitaceae > Citrullus > Citrullus colocynthis. The sequence goes on from QLSR01000255.1 coordinate 49,173, forward strand.
AAAAAATTAATGCCTAATTGTAGTTTATACTATTATAATTGTAGCTCTAGAAAATGGAGTGGACTATAATAACTCATTCATCCTCTTCGGTCGAAGTTGAGGGTCCAAGCACTCTCTGGAGATAGTCATCTTGAGTTATAGAACCCTAATGTAACCCAAGTAGACCAAATTTATAACTTTTAACCTATTTAGTAGGAAGGGAAGTGCTTATCTTTTTGACCATTATAACTGCAGAAATAAGAGGTCAAAATGGCTCTAAAGATGGGAAAAAGTAAAGGGTTTAGAGCCCTGTAGGCAACAAATGGACTGTGGATTAGGAGAGGTACAATGGGAAATCAATATTCATATCCTCCAGGCTTTATTTATTTCTCCAGCTATTTGGTCAATCTTAATTAAAGCTCCTTTTCCTTCTTTTTTCTCTTCTTTTTTTTCTTTTTTTTTTTTAATTTTCCTTTGATCTAATCCAAATGATTTTGGGGTTACTTGTTCCAATTTCTTGCACAACTTTAATCACTGCAAAGCCTGTGTTTCCTTGCTGTGCTTTGAGCTTCATTTAATTTAACTATTATCCAAAACATCTTTTTTCTCTAAATTGGGGCTAATCAATTTCTTACACAACTTTAATCACTGCAGAGCCTGTTTTTCTGCGTTGAGTTTCAACTAATATCCAATACTTCCTTTTCTCTAAATTTGAGCTTTTAGAATGATTTTTTTTTTTTTTGACATGTCAGTGAAACGCAGAACCATATTCATCTCCAGCTTCACCTAGCTCAGCTGCCTTTGCTTTGGTGTGATTCAACCAACAGAATCTCTCTCTCTAAAATCATAGAGAGAGGAGCTTTGGGAATGACCCAGAACCAAAACAGAGCTTAGCAATGGAAACCCCCCCAAAAAATCCAGAGAGATATAAGGATGAAGAAGAAGATAATGATGATGAAATTTCATTTGATTAGAGAAAAAACAATGGAAGAAGTTACAGAGATTAATGCAAGTCAATAAAGAACCCTACAAATCTCACCCATCAGATTAAAGAAAAAAGAAACAAAATTTAAATTCCAAGAAACAAGAACCATCAGAGATTCCAATACTACATCATATAACTATTTACAAGTATATGAAAATTCCTCTCTAATATCTCTCAAAGATCCGGATTTGCAACATTTCTGGAAAATCCCATCTGGGTTTTGGCCACAACAGCCCCATTTTCAGGCCCCAAAACACAGGAGATAGAACATTGCACTTTTCTCCAAAAAGAAAGAAAGAAAAAAAAAAGACCCAAATGATTCGATCTGGTTTTGTTTCTGATTCTGATCTTTCTCTTGGAAGGAAAGAATAAAAAGCAGTGGGATTCTAGGAATCGTTGTAGTTATGCCAACAAATGAGCATGGTAACACATCGCCTCATGATGTAAAATCGAGCCCTCTGTTCCTTCACCAATTTTGCACATTTTCTTGTAAAAGAACATCTCCTCTCAGATGAATTTCTCATCAGAGGACATGAGGAAGAAGATGATCGGCTTCTAGCTGGAGCCCTTTTCTTCGGCAGCTTCCATTTCTCCTCCATGTAAAACGGCGGCGGAACGGCTGCTGCGGCGGCGGCAGAGGAAGAAAAAGAAGCCATTTTTTGAGTGAAGTGTGAAGTGGGGTTAAGGAAAGGTTTGAGCTTTGTCAAAAATAGAAGTTTGTAGAGAGTGAATGAAGAGTGAAGAGCGGATTGGAGTGAGAGAGAGAGTGGATTTATTTAGTTTAGGAAGCGAGGCTCCGGCGGTATTTATAAGAGGAAGGGGCCCTTAAACAGGTTAAAAGAAAGGGGCGTGGCAGTGGGTATCACACACCTGGTTTTCTTTCCTTTCCCTATCCAGAGATACGCCATTATAATATCTTTTTTATAACTTTTAATTTTTTTTAAATGAATTATGTGTGTGTATATAAATGATATTTTTGAAAATAAAGAATCTCATTCGAGTAGGGATTATTTTAATGGAGGAGGGTTTCCAAAGCACACGTCATGAAGCTCTGCTAATTAACCGACTGAAATTGTAGACAGAGAAAAGGGATTAATGACAGTAACTAAAAAGAAAAAGAGAAAAAAAAATCTAGGGATTGTAAAAATGGGTTTTTATTTTTAATTTTGGTTTTATTTTGCTTCTTTACTCCACTGCAGTATTTCAAGGTAATTGTTTTGTTAGCTTCATTTATTGATCTCCTATTGATGTTTGAGAGTTTGGAAATGGGATGATTTTAGATTGAAGAATTTTACATTTGTGTGGATTTAATCCACTTATCCAAGATAATGACCTTACAAACTCCAAGTAAAGGTAATAAAACTAGAATCTTGAAGGGCCAACCATCTTAGAAGTCTTGGTTCAAAACTAAAATTTAGAAAATGACATTTAAACCCTAATATATTTTCTAAGATTTTCAATCATTAGGGAGGCAAGTTATATCTCACACACTAGTTTTGACTATATATATAAAAATGGAAATTAACAATTTTAAATCAAGTGATGGAATTATGTCTTTAACACCCACTTGTTTCACACAACAAAGTAAACCAATCTGTTGTATACTTGTGGAACACCCCTCAAATCCAAAGACCTAAATTAGCTGAAGAAGTCTCATAATACTTCTCCACAGACACAGGGATTTGAAAGATGTCCACAATCTTTTGGCAATCCCAAGCGAAAATTTTTAGGAGAGAAGTTGAAATGAAAAGAGGTGGGGTTTGACAGTAAGTAAGAGAGAAAGAGAGGGGGGGATTGGTGGGGTCAGGTAGGCATGGTGGGGGCTAGATCAATCAGAATTAGAAAAGTAAAGGGGGGGAATTGATGAGGAGTGACATATCAGAGGTTTGAATGATGAATCAAAAAAGATTTGGCATTTTGAGCTTTTTTTCTGTACAAGTGGAGAACCACAGTGAAAGAGGGGTGGGGGGTATGAGCCTGAGGATTCACCATCATGAATTTTCACTTCTTTCCTTTTTCTTTATCATGCCTGCCTATGCACATATTCAACAAACACAACAACCCCCTGATGTGATATGTCAAGTCTCTTTGGTCCACCCTACGCAACTTCTTCCCATTCGCAATCTCTCTGTGCTTCACTCATTCTCATTCTTCTTCCCTATCCACTTTGAAACCGTCCCACTCATCTTACATCTCTTTTGTATCCGTAAATGGTTCCTATTGATCACCACAAACATCTAATTATATAAACAATCCAGTTCTAACTAGAGTTGTCGAGAAAATAATCCGACTTCATTGGTACAGTGGGAGAGTGGTGAGATAGTTTGATATTCCTATGTGGGAACCATCCAAGTTGCCATATTACATGGCGACTATAAAGCATACAGTCCGATCAAAGGTTTTGAATAAGGAGCGTTGTGTAATTCGCCTCTTTATAGGATTGATATACCAGTTTTGAACTACCTGAAGGTGTGAGATATGTTTCTGTAAAGAGAAATTAGGCTCATGAGTTGGATCTTATTAACTTTGAACACGAAGTCCCACTATTGATTACGTTAATTTGTTTGTCAAACTACGAGCTTGCTAGTCTATTAGTACAATAAGTGAGGTATGGCAGATTTGATCCTCAAACTTCAAGGGAAGGAGTACATATTCATTATTGTTCAACTATGTTCACTTTGACATAGTGTTCACTAATCTTACAAGCTATAGAAGTACCAAACTAATATTAGTTACGTTTGATGAACTTATACTTCTAAATCTCTTCATAAATCCAAGCATAGATTTCAAAATTTTCAAAAACTTTTCAATCTTAAACTAAACAAATCAAAACTTCTCAGACGCGGGAACTAGATATATCTCAGAGAGTGTGGAACTTGATCAAGGGAATAGTTGGGGAAAAAATGGCCAAGCTTATCGGGATGTATTGAATTGTGTGGCCGAGTCTCTTTCATGTCCATGTGGCCATGATGGAGGAGTGCGAGTGCCTATTTTTTGACTGTGAGGCCAAGCTCACGTGTTGACAGTATATTGAAAAATGCCTAAGAAGAAAAATGAAAAATGAAGGTCGAGTAAAACAGTTTAAAATAGAGTTTATAATTAGTCGAAATCTTTTATCAACATGAAAATATACTCTTCAAAACCAAAACAAAAGAGGACAACAACAAAAAGACTATTACACTTTGAAGAAATTATATATTAAGACACGATTATATATGTCATGACAACGGCTGACATTAATTTCTTACATAATGACAGACAAACAAAGATGAAAATGATTATATGATTAAAATAAAAGAAAAGGGAGTAAGCATGAAAATGATCAGTAGCTCTCTCTTTGCTTTCTGTTCCCCTTTTTCTTTTTCTTTTTTTTTTTTTTTTTTTTTTCTTCTTCCTCTTCTTCTTCTTATCGGATGAACAAGGAATCTTTGACTAACCATTTGAAACATTTCCAGCTGCAAAGGAAACGCTTGCAATTGCTAGGGGAAAGAAAAGATAAGAGAAAAAAACCGTATGCTTTTGGCTCATTCTCTGCATGAAGAGCTAAAAGCAACTAAATAATTAAAGAATTGAAAGAGCAATCATTAGGGTGTTATTGTAGGTTAGCGCTAATTGGCTTTGTTTAATTTTGTAATCTTTGCAAAAAAATTGTTTTGATTCCATTTAGGAATTCAGATGTGAAAATTTAAGGCAAGGAAACATTTTAAATTCCAGAGGATTGATATTGCAAATCTTGTCATATTCATGTCTTCCATATAGAATTCAAGACGCTCGCTTAGCACAGTTTGATTTCTAGACATGATTTCTATATATCAAAGCGCAAGGAATATCGATTTTTTAACCAATGAAATGTTAAAGATAACAAAATCATGTGAATGGTTAAGTCGGAGGCTTGATTTATGGACACAACAAAACAGAGGTCCTGTGTTTTTAAGTCAATTGAAAGTTTGTCTCTTTCCTTGGATGTGCTTACCAGCTCATAAAAAAGCATTTAAGCTCCCTTTTGTTTACATTTTTCCCCCTTTTAACATATTATTACTATGGTTGAAAAGTTTCTTTCAAGGCATGACTGCTTTACCATTGAACAGTGAATTAAAGTTTGGGTTTATTAATTAATTGTAAGATATAGACCCTTCAAATAAAAGTTTGAGATTGATCATAGCTATCATTGGCTTTAAAAGGAATCAGTTTCTCTTCAAGGACGACGGAGAGGGAAGATTTACTATACAATAAAATCTTTATAGGTTTGCTCTGGGGATTATGTGAAGAATGAAGTAAATTTGAAGTGTTTGAGAATTTTTTTTTTTTTTTTTTTTGAGAAAAAATTATTTTCATGATACATTTTTAGAAGTCCTATCTTCAAGAGGCTTTTCCTAATCCTATTTAACTAACTTTTATTTCTTAAATATAGCCTCTTCTAAGATCATCTGAATAATGAGATGATTTAAGAAATCGCTATTTTAAATCATTTTGTTTGTTTTAAAAGAGGATTCTCATCTAAATTAGCAAGAACTTCAAATAAATTTCAGATTACTTTACTTCAATCCAACTCACTTCTAGAAAACAATATAATATTTATTTATTTATAAATAATAATTAAAAAAAAGTCCTCGATTCCTGTGCCTATTACTCGTTCATTATACATCATAAATGATACCTAACATTTTTCTCTGTACATATGAATGTCAACTAAGAATAAAATTAGTATATTTTGCATATGCATGCATGGACAACACTAATTTTAATGGGAAATTGTTAAGGTGTTAATTTAACTTCAGATTACACAAACAAGGATTTTATTCCCCCATTGGGTCAAGTCAAACCTTTCTCTCTCTGGCTGCTCAAAAGCAAAAGCACATGATCCCATGTGTAGATGTAAATTTAATCTAAACCTTAAACTGATCTAAAAGATTACCGACCCAACTAATTTCAGTAATCCCACTGACATAAACAGGCAACAAAAAATGGGTCAAAGTCTAAGCACATAAGATTCTCAGATAAAAAAGAAATCAGCTTAAAAGAGTCCATCAACTTTCATCCTCACTACCCCATCAGAGCTCAAAAAATAAAGCTAAAGAAACGGGAAGAATGCAAGTGAGATGGCTTTAACACATAGCAACCCAATGTACTAAAAGTCTAAAACAGAGTAATCAGATTCTCAAGTCCCCATTTCCATGGGGTTCTTCAATCTCAGAACATGTGCAATTTGCTAGTTTTCTTGGTTCATCTTGGGTTAAATGTATTTAGTCTACCAACAAATAGTTATCCAAAAATTTTAGCTATAACCAATTTTGAATGAGAAAAAAAAAAGGAAAAACAAAAACAAAAAGAAAAAGAAAAAGGGTTTAAAAAGGAGTTGTTTGGTACTACTAACCTCGCCAGACAACTTCTCCAACAAGCACAAGATATTGTTGTCCCTTGAATTGTCTCACAGGCCTTTCGTCGAACATCTTGAGGACACTGTTTGTTTGACCCCCGCAAATGATTAATTCTGATCATTGTTCACTGACCCAAATCGTGGATTCTCATTTAAAATAGTGGTCGGTCCATGGTTGGGCCTCCACGCTTTCCCTTCCCCCAAAAAGACATGTTTCTTCGCTGCTCAAAACCTCAAATCTTGAACCAGTGCCCTTCTTCAATGAACAGAGAAATGAAGGCGCTGAAAGTGAAGTAGCAACTTCCCTTAACCAATGCACAAATTGTTCTTTGATTCAGATTCATGAATCCCCATTTCTACCTTCTCATCAATCTCCTTCTCTTTTGCTTCATTACCTAATTTTAATTTCAAACAAACTTATCAACATTACTGACTTCCGACCCAGAGAAGTATACTCTCATTTCTAATTTTTCTTTTAATTCTCAACAAATTTTTCTTTTAACTGGTCGGAAATCCAAACTCCAACCTCAAATTTGACAAATCAGTTTATGTCAATATGCTGGTGTAAAGTATCAACTTCAGTTTTCAATAATCGCTTGATTTCAGGATTTTTTTTTTTTTTTTTTTTTAATATAAATTTCAAATGTTCTCTACTCCTATAAAATTCATCACCTATCCACCTTCGAATATGTAACATCATCTACACGTAAATTGACATACGAAACTAATGTAAAAATATTGACTTCCTAATTTTTATACATTATGATTCGAAAAAGATATATTTTAAAATAAAATTTAAAATTTAAGGATACAAATAAAATTTTTCGGGTTAGTAGCATAATTGAAACTTGTTCCGAAATTCATACGTATTTAATATAACTTAAAAATAAATCAATCATTGAATAGTCCATAATAAATTTTTTTTGTTGTAATTTGAAGCTAAACTTTTTAGTGCATATGGAATAGAGATGTTACCTATTTTGTATTTTGATTTTTTTTTCCTCAAGGTGGTATAAAACTAAAAGCAATAACTATGACCTTTATAGTCTTATCGAGGCATAAAACAACAAAGGGACTTGCCTTGAACATTAAATATTTATATTGCTTTGATATTATATGTAGAAATAAAGAGTTTGTATTATGAATAATGGCATAAAAACCCTCTTCGTTACGTTAATGAAATGAGTATTTATACATTAGGAGAGATAAAACTAATACTGACTGAGTAACTAATTCTTAACCAAGTAACAACTTTCTAACTAAGTATATTAACTAATACACCTCCTTCAAGATGGACGAAGAGATTACAAACTCCCATTTTGAATATAAATTCTTGAATAACATAAGAAGAAAGTGTTTTAGTAAACATATCAACTAACTGATTAGAAGAATGAACAAGAAGAAACGTCAGTTGTCCTTGTTGAATCTTGTCTCGAACAAAATGACAATCGATCTCAATGTGTTTAGTGCACTCATGAAATGTAGGATTAGAAGCTATGGAAATAGTAGCTTGGTTATCGCAATAAAGCATAACTGGAGCTTGAAAGGAATCTGCAAATGATGAAACACTAGCAAGTGCCCTCTGCTGATGACCGTGAAATCGTAGCTTGTTTCTTTGTTTCTCAAGATACAAGAGAAGATCCTAAGAAAACACAAAAATCAGTAATCGATCACCGAGTGTCTAAGCAAGATCCCTAATTAGAATCAATAAAGGCCTTAATAGTGAAATCTTTAGAACCCCTAAAGCATTACACCTTGCCATGTTGTGCCCTTTAGGTAACGTAACAAATGATGAGTAACAACCAAATGATCTATACACGACTTTGCCAAAAATTTAGTTAATATACTTAGAAAGTTGTTACTTGGTTAAGAGTTAGTTATTGAGTTATTATTAGTTTTATCTCTCTGTACTGATGTATAAGTACTCATTTCATTAATTTAATAATTAGAGCTTTTATGTCATTATTCATAACATGGTATCAGAGTAGATGGTCCAGGGAGGTCATGTATTCAAACACTTGCAATGTTATTTCCTCCTCAATTAATGTTGATTTTCACTTGTTGGGTCTTCTACATATATCAAGCCCACAAATGAAGGGGAGAAACTAATGAGTGAAGGCAAGAAAATAAGATTTCAAGGGCTTGAACACAAGACCTCCCTAGATCACCTGCACTGATATCATGTTAAGTCATCAATGAACTAAAAAGCTTAAGTTGATGGGTGAAGGTTGGTTAAGTTTATAAACACAACGAAATATCAGCTCTGAAAATTTGCAGATACAGCAACCAACCAATCAATCATCTATAAGAGGAAGCATCTTCATCATTTAAGGGAGTACCAAATGTAGCAGACAAACGGTGAGGAGCCCATCGGGCAAACCTAGGGACTTTGCTACTAAAAAACCTGAGTTTTCAAGGATTTGTAGACAGCACTTGCGCTGAGATAGGTAAATACCTTTTGAAAATCGAAACAACTCAAGGCCAAGAAAATATTTTACGTGTCCAAGCTCTTTCAACAAGAAAAGAGACGCAAAAGCAAAGCTTTTATAGCAGCTATTTCATCAAGGGGCCATGGATCAAAATGTCATCTACATAGGCCAAAAGAGCAGCAAAGGTGGAGCCATGACCTTTGATAAAAAGGGAATAATCCGTGTTAGATTGTACAAAGTCATTGGCAAGTAAAACCCCAGAAAACTTGAAGAACCACTGCCTTGATGCTTGCTTAAGACTGTAAATCGACTTATTCAATTAGGAACAGAAGAAGATTCCTACTCCTTAGAGTAATATCCCATAGGTAAAGCTATGTAAACTTCTTCAAATAAGTTTCCATTAAGGAATGCAGTATTAACACCCATTTGACAAAGAGACCATCCAAGTGAAGCCGTAAAAGAGAGAGAAACTTTAATAGTCACAATCTTAGCAACAGGTGAAAAGGTCCCAATAAAATCAATACCTTATTGCTGACTATATCCCTTTGCAACCAAGTGAGCCTTATGTTGATCAACAGTGCCATGGAGAAGAGGAAGAATAGTCCAAGTATTTGTTCGCTCCAACATTCAAATTTGACTGCTTGATAAAAATATGAAGGCTCAAACTCTGTACAAACATTGCACAAAAAATACAATGAGAATTAGTCAGATTCTCATAAGACAACACTTTATCAATAGGATGATATGAAGTAATGTCTTGAGGAGGATGGCTATGAGTCACATATGACAGTGATAATCCTTTGAAAACACATGAGGCTTATGTTTCTATGTAGATCTTCGAGGATGTGGTTGGTTACAAGAAACAGGAGAAGCTTCAATCTGATCAATTGTAATATCAGCCACATTCTCAACATTAAAACCAATAGCAATATTCGAATCAACATGAACATTCCATTCCACATTCTCAATATTCGAATTAGTAACACGAACAACATTGTTGTCAGCATGAGTAGCAACTAAAGGATCAACCATGACTGTAGAGTTATTTATTGATGAACCAGCTAAAGAATTATAAAAAAATCGGCTAAGACAAGACAAAATCATCAAAGGCATCATCAAACTTCAAATGATCATCAGTAAAAATGGAGTAAAATGTAAATTGCTCCTCAAAGAAAACTACATCCCTGGATATAAAAATAGTCCTTTTGGCAATATCATATAAACGATATCCCTTCGTACGACCAGGTGGGTAGGCAATGAAAATGCATGAGGAAGCTCTAGGATCAAATTTCAGTCTTTGTGCAGTGAGTATAGATGCTAGGTCCATTGAATCACTCATGTAATTCACCCTAGACTTCCTTAACAGAGTCCATGTAAATGAAGCTTGCAACAACTTCTTTTGATACAAAGTTTAGGATCCAATATGTGATTATATCATTGTTGTAGATCCAGGCATCAAGTAAAACTCCATTAGTTTGTTTCTTGATCTTTCTAGTAAGAAATCTAGCTTTACTTCATCCTGAAATGGCCATTAGAATGACACGACTCCACGATGAGTAGTTAATAGCACCAAGTAAAGGTTGCCGACAATGGCAGAAGTCGGACCAGGAAAATGGTGAAGAAAGTAAGGATCTGGTTGAGCATCAATTTGAGAAGTAGCAACAGTAGTCATGGATTGAGATATCCATGATTACTCAGAGTTTTCTCGATTGATATAGAATTTGTAGCTTCAATCGTATTATCTCCCATGAGAATTAGGTTGAAGACGATGAAGAAAAAGAAAACGCGCAAATACACACACACAAAAAAAAAAATGTAGTGCAAGATGAAGCAAAATTACTGCTTCGATACCATATTATTAAATTAATGAAATGAGTATTTGTACATCAGAGATCAAACTAACACTAACTTATTGACTAACTCTTAACCAAGAACCATCATTGGTTTGCCGGGTGGTAAAAAGGAGATAGTTTCAGTAAATGACTAAGAGGGCAAGAACTTCTACAAGTTTTCTTGACACCCAAATGTTGTAGAGTCAGACGGGTTGAGATTAGTCGAGATGCGCTTAAGCTAGCCCGAACACTCATGAATATCAAATAAAAATAAAAACTCTTAACCAAGTAACAACTTTCTAAGTATGTTAACTAATAAATTGTGATTTATGTTACATGTAAAGTGAAATCTAAATGTCATAATGAAAATGAATTTTTATAAAATCTAAAGATTCTAAAATGTCAAAAGCTCAATTGAACTTGACTCAATATTGCAATAGCTTTTGATTTCCCACCTATAAAAAATATCATATCAAAAACAAAGAGGTGTGTGTTTACAAATAACTGATTTTTCAAAGTAATTTTCTTTTTCAAATTTTAAAAAAGTAAATAATTAAACAGTCTTTCATTACACAGAAATAAAAGTGTAGTTTATTACGATGCTTTAAGTTTGAAAGTAGTAAAACTGTAAAAGTAAATTTATATAAATAAAGGTATATTTAAAATTTATGATGACGTTGAGTACATGATGAAAACTTGAAAAGCACTTATTTTTTCGGTTGCTTTTCAGAAATTATAGAATTTAATATATATAAATCCATTGGAAACAAAGATTTGTGAAGGGGGAAATCAAAGTTTAGAGAATAAAAAATATGAAAAAGTGAGACAAGAAAATCCTCAAAGATGATTTTGAGTGCAAACCAAAATTATGTCTCATTCTCCCATTTCACCTCCTAATTATTCTCTCTCTCGCTAATTATCATTACACAAAATCTCTTTTCCCACCCTCACTCCATAATCCTTATTATTGTTTAAATTTTACAAAATATCTAATAGGTCCTTGAATTATCAAATTTTTATCTACTAAGTTCTTAAACTTTTCGATTTTGTTTTGGATATATCCCTAACATGTTTGACATTTTTAAAACTTAATCGACCAATTAGAAACCAAATGAAATTTTATGTCTCGAATGACCTTAAAGACTTTCTATTTCGTGACTAAATTTGACTTTGTGATTAAGCTTGTGATTTAAATTATTTTATCTCAAAGTATGAAGCATGTATAAACTAAAACACAACTAATTACATGACATAACAATTCATTTTGATTTTAATAGGAGAAAGATGCTTAGGGTTTTGACTTTACACACAAATTAGAAACACAAGGGATAAAAACAAAACATTTGAAAAGATATAGGAGTACACAAATGAAACATTTTTTATAATATAATTTAGTCCAAAAGATATCGAACAAATCATTTAAAATCTTTTGAATTAACTTTATCAATGTAACGTAGTAACATGCATGGTTAATTAATTAACTTTCTCTAGAATATAATATTTTTCAATTGCAAAAGAAAAGTTAAAAGTAGATTTGAAAAGATTATATATAAACTTTGATAAAGTTTAAGAATCAATATAAAAAAGATTGATATATATATATATAGTTTAATTTACACAAAATTAATAATTGGAACAAATAAGACCAAAGTTCAATCATACACTAATGATGATTTCACCAACTTCAACAAGAAAATTCAAATAATTTGTCTCTTTTGTTTTAAAACTCATTAATTTGCATAAGGTCTTATAACAAATAATGGAAAATAAATAGAAGGAATAGGCAAAAACCTCCCAAAGATTATGGCATGTTCATAGGTTGGGGAACAGCAACTCTCTTAAAACAAATTAATGAAAATATTATATATATATTTGTTTATCTTTGTTTTGCAGCTTTATTTTCTTTCATTTATTTCATGTTTTTATTTAAGAGACAAATTTGCAAGTTGGACATGAAAAATATGATTTTTAAATTAAATTAGGTATAACAATATTTTAATTTACTCTGATATTGATCAGTTTTTATCATGATTTTATATGTGCAATTCAATAATAATCGCAAAAATATGGTAGAAATCAAGTGTAAGTACAATAATTATGATGCGAAATTGATACACATTGTTGATATTACATATTTAATTATTCAACATAAACTTATATTATTATTATTATACACATTGATACATTACATATTTAAATTAGTATTTAAATTAATCTATTAGCCTACTAACAAGTTTCAATCAAAACAAAATATTAAATTCCAAATATACTGTAGAAACAAAATATTAGAATTAAATGTATGAAAAAAATGTTAAAATTAGGAGAAAAAATTATTAATCAAATGTTTTTAGTACAATAGATATGAGAAAATTTAAACCACATATCTCTTGAGTGATTAACACATATTATATTAATTGAGCTATACTTGTTTTAATAAATATTTAATATTTTTTTTTGATAAAACTAAGTATTTAATTGTTATGTATATGTTGTATGTAACAAATTTTCTCTTCTACTAAGATATGCTCCCAACTCAATCTACTTTTATGTTCAACTAAATATTTTAAATCTAAGAAAGTGATTCCATTAAGCTAGATGGGCTATTCTCATTAAACTCTATTTCAACTAATAATCTATAGGACTTTGATGCAAATAGTTAAAATAAAAGTATATTTCCTTCCTATCCAATCAATTCATCAGAAAAACATAACAGAACAATTCAAATTAGTTGTCAATCTGAGGATAGCTCAATAAATATAACACTAGATTATACTATGTCATAGATTGATTATTGTGTGGTTTCCATCTTACAGTTATTGAACTAAAAAAATGATTCAAAATATATATATATATATTTTCTTTGTCCATTAAATAAGTTTAATTGCCTTTTGATACTTGAATTTGTAATAATAGGGAAAAACCAAACAACTACTTGGCAAAATAGTAAGATCTCGCACTAATGTGGTGTTTAGCCACCAACACTTTAACAACCAAACCAATAACAATTTTGATAGAGAGCTTAGAAAGTAGGGAACTTAGAGTATTTTTGGTGTAGCTCCATTGTAATGTGCTCTCTCGATTATATAGAAACATTGTTTCATAACAATCACATTTAACTAATTAACTTCTTAGATCATTAAATTAATTTATATTAGCCCTTGTTAGAAAAACGTTGTCCGCGAATCTAAGTACATGCAATTGACCCAAAAGATAAACACTTGGGCCTAATTCTTCCTCTTTAATTATGGGGCAACCTTCAAGGTCTTTTTTAGATATCATGGCTAACCTATAGGTTTGACTCTCTCTCGCTCGTAGAGTCGGCCTCCCTTTAACTCTTCATTTTCAAGAGTTAGTTTTTAGAGCCGTCCTTAAGAAAGCTAGTTCTCTTTTAAATATTTATTTGGATAATAAAAATACATCACAAGAGTGAGCAAGAGTTATTTCATTGCTACTCTTAGTCAAAGTGTGCATAAATTCAACTCTAGTTGACATTTTTTTTTTTTTTTGAGATTCGAGCTCGAGATATTAACTTTTATATCCCATCACATTGTACTTAAAAATAATAAAAATTAATAATAAAAGATTCATCCCTCTTGTACATTACTTTCATCAAGAAACAGAGAATGAAAACAAAAATTGAAGAACCATACACATTGGCATTATTAGAAAATGGGAAAAAGTATACAAAATTTTAGGGTTGAAATTGAAACACAAATTTCCTAAAAAATAAAAATAAATAAAAGTAACCGACGCCCATAACGTCCTCACGTTCTCTCACTCTTTAACGTTCAGTGTTGAGACCATTCACATGAACCACAATAAATTAAAAAATAAAAATAAAAATAAAAATAAAGAAAACCCAAAAAAAAATAACAAAACCTATGTGTCCCTTCTCTAATAAATTTATCGTTTTTGGTTTATTGTTTTTATTCTGAGTTTTTTTAATACATAAATGTTTTGTAACTATTTCTTATTCTTATTTCTTATTTTCTACCCATGTTTTTAACATTTTTTATTTCTTGTTTATATTACTAGTTTTTTCTTTCAAAACATAAATTAAAGTAGTATTTTATCATTTTTTATTTCTAACATGCATACTATATATATGCAAAAATAAAGAGAAATTACTAAAATATATATATATATATATATATATATATATATCAAACTATTTACGAATATAGAAAAATTTCACTATATATCAACAATAGACTGCGATAGAGCCTTCGATCTTTGATAGACAATGAAAATTTTCTATATTTATAAATAGTTTAACTCATTTTGCTATATTTGAAAACAACTAAAAAAATAAATATGAGATTTTAATGTAAAATTTTTTTACATTTAAAATTTTAATTTTTAGATAATAAAAAAACAAGAGAAATAATTATTTAATAATGTTTTGGCTTTTTCAATAATAATAATAATAATAAAACAAGAAACAAAAAAGTAGTTTATGTTTCTTCATTACCAAATAAAAAATAAGAAATCAGAAACGACAACGTGACCAAATGAGTCTTTAAATAATTGTTAGATGTGTAGTTTATCTCTTATTCATCTAACAGTACAAAATATCAAACTAAATTGTGACGACCTCTTTCAATAGTAATGTTTCGAGAAACTCGGGAGAGAGAAAAAGCCCTACATTGCAATCCAAAACTTTTTGAAGCCAAAATTTATGAATTCCTTATCTTTACTGAACTTGCACAAACAAGTTGAGAAATATGTTAGCCATGGAATGAAAAGGTAATTTTGAAGACAATGTGTTCGACAAAAGGACCAAATCAAAAGATAATTTATTTTTTATTTTTTAAATTTTGGGACATTTAATTACATTACACATGCGCCCATGTGGATGTCCACGTTCTGTTTTTTCGACTTTCAACCGTCGCCGCTAGCTTCCAAGCCTTAGTCAAACCTTAGTTTAAACAAAGCAAATTTGAATTACATGTGTATTTGTTAGGGGAATAAAAACCTCATTTCAATGGATGAATTAAAGGGGGAAAAAAACGATATATTGCAAAGAAATTTACCATATAAAAAAATTATTACAATCACAATTATTGAATCTTTATATTTAAATTTGGAGACCAATAAATGGCAAATTAAAATATGCCACTTGTCTTCTTTTTTTAGTCATATGATCCTAACGATAGTGTTGGTCAAATTCAATGGCGGTTAAGTTTGAACCATGATTGATAATTTGTCTAGTAGCACAATTGAGCCTAAGATTATAATTTGGATTGGGCCAAACAATTTAAATCACCTAGGTCAAAAGTCCAATCAAATTCAAGTCCATTGTAGAAAAGATTAGGTCTAAGCCTAATTTTAAACTAAGCCCAAGCTCAATTTTTTAACCCAAAAACAACTAAACCAAGACACATGTGAGGCCCATGAAAACTCAATAAATAAAAGTCTTGTCCTTCATTTTAAGAGGGATTGGAAGAACCGAAGGGCGAAACTTTAAAGCTCTAAAAACTAAAGTTCTAATAGTCACAAGCTCTAAAGATTCAAATAATTGAAGCTCTAAAGCTCATGAAGCTTTTAAGATTAGAAGACTATAGCTTTGAAGAGTGCAACTCTCCAGAAGATTCAAAAGGTTGAAGGCTTGAGATTAAAACTTCTCGTCAAGATTTTGAAAAAATCTTGAATGCTTCGAAGTTGAAGCTCGAAGATGACTGGGAAAAAAAAAACTTTCTTCAACATTCGAAAGAAAATATCAAGGATCAAATATTAGAAATTATACTTCCAATACTGAAACTATTACAAATACGAAATTCATTTTATCAAATTAAATTTCTTTCGAAATTTTGTCGAATAGGGACAATTTGTAACTAAAGTCACAAACTTTTTGTATAATTGGAGTTCATCACTTTTTTAAACTTTACATATGTGGGAATGTTATTCTTCTAATTTTTTGTCAAAAACTCTAAACATTGTCGTTTCTTGCTCTTATTGTGTACCCAAAAGTTTTATGGTTAAAAACATTTTTACAAACCTATGTGAGATTGTAGTAGCTAGTATTGTTTAATTAGTTAAAACATATGTGATTTTCAATTCCTTAATCATCCCATATTGTTCATTAAATTAAAAAAAAAAAATCAAATATAACAAAATAAGTCAAAAAATTTACGAATATATAAAATATTTACTATATATTTATCAATTATAGACTGTGATAAACCACGATAGACTTTTATCACTCAAATGATAAAAGTCTCACATGGTCTATTGTTAATAAACAGTGAAATTTTTTTATATTTATAAACAATTTAATTTTTTTATTTATAATAATTTTTCTAAACAAAATTACTAAAACTATTATACAGACATTATTTTTTAAAAAAATGTAATACGAAATAAATGCGTATTTTGGTAAATTTCACACTTAAAGAGGACAAAATAATAAAATGAAAATTTTAAGAGGTTGGTCCGAACTACACGGACATTAGATTTTAATTCGAAAGTCAATTTCAAAATGTAAGGTTTATTAGATTTTTATTTTTCAAAATTGTTTATTAATTCTTGAATTTTAAGTTTGGTTACAATTTGGTATCTAGGACTTCAAAATTACACTTTTAATATTGATTTTTTTAATTAAACATTCACTTTCAGTCTTTAATCTTAATATCTATTAATTAAATTAAATTAAATATAATTAAATTATTTTTTAGTTAAATTAAAACAAAATAGCAAGAATTCGAGTTTCATTTGGATTTTTGGTGAATTCCGAAAATAACAAGATTTATGGTAAAATTTATGTCACTTACATGAGATCTTTTTTTATAATACCTGGTTTGCCCTTTGTGTGATCTTTCATAAAAAAATATTGAGTACAGTATAATTGTTATGGTGTGAATCAATCTAGAATAGAAATACGGTGTAAATGGGCCAGCATTGGTTATCAGTTCCTAATCCTACAAATTTTAGAGAAAAAAGTGGCGCATTTTTTCACCCAATTTGAATTTCATATTGACAGTTTTTCCTCGTATTAGATTTGTATAATCACTTTTAGAATCCATTAAAAAAATCAATCTCTGATCTTTATTTGATTAATCATTTTTCATGTTCTTGATTATAACATAATTTTGTATCTTTCTGATTTTTCTCCATTAATATCAGTATTTTTTAGTAATTAATTAACATATAGTTATACATGCAGTGTAATAGTAATATGAAACTATGAAATTTAACTAATCTACATTTATACATAGGAAAATTATATTAAATGGCAAAACTGCTGAAAATATTTACAACTAATAGCAAAATTTCACAGTCTATCTGGGACCGCAATTAGACGGTGAAATTTTGCTATAATTGTAAATATTTGAAAGGAGACCTTTATACCTATAGTGTAATTGTAATGTAAATTTTCTTTTTTTTTCATGATTCACTATCATAATTGAAGTTTGTATTTTCTTGATTTTTCTCGATGAATATCTATCCAAATGTATCTTTTGTTATATATTCGATTTTCTCTCATTCTTTTTTGATTTATTTGTACATTTTCTTATCAAATTCAGTTTCATCTTATTCTTTTTCTATTTGTTTATATATTTTATTATCAAACTCAGTTTTTTATAATTTTTTTTCGAATTGATTAAGTTTTATATAATTCTTTTTCAATTTTTTATAAATATAGAAATGTGTATTCTTATCACAATTTATCTGATTTCTTTTATTTCATGCACTTTTTCATTTATATTATTACTAATTATATGATTTATAATTTTAAAATATAATATAATAATATATCAATGGTATACAAACGGTAATATTTCGTGAATTTAAATTAATTATCTCAAATTATTAAACTTTGTTTCCTTTTAATTTTGTATTCTATATTTTGTTTTAGAATCCAATTTTAATATAATTCAAATCAATAAAAAGTAAAATAAATAAATGAATAAAATAAAGGAAAAAAAATGTAGCCGCATATCATAACGCAGGTTAAGGTGTATTTTTTTCTACAATCCTTCACCAATTGGTTGCTTGCCTTAAACATGTGTCCCACTCAATCCATTTTTGCATAAATATATTTTCTTTATTCTTTTCGTGTATTTGTATTTGCGTGTAATTAGTGATTTGGAAAATACTTAAATACAATGCATTTGCATTGGTTTAGCTCTTTTTGGATTTTTTTTTAGGTTCTTATGTAGGTTTTTATCAATTTTAGTCCGTATGGATAGTTTGGACATTTCCTAATTAGTATTTTCTATTTTTTCATAGTTTTGAAAAGTTTTTGTTATTTTTCCAAACGAAATTCTAAAAATTGCTATTTATCTTGTCACCCAAAATTAAAAATAAAAAATGAAAAAAAAAAAAAAAATAAATTCATGGGCGTTGTCTTCTTCTGATGGGAAGTCTATATTTAAAGCCCAGCGAATTGGCCCAATGTGAACGAGGTTGTGATAGGGGTGGTTTCGGCTTTTCCCTTAAACTTATAAACCATAAGTGTTTTTGAGAAAGCACTTCAACTTGAGTGCTTGTTAAAAAGGGTTTTATATATATATATATAATGTGTTAATTTATTTAAATTTTTTGTTTAAATAGTAGAACCTAGTTTGTCATAATTTTTTCAGTTTAACAATTATAGAGTTCAAAAATCGAATGATCCACGTTTGAGATTATAATTAGTGTGGTTTGTGCACTCAATTATGCACAAATTTAGAGCACTTCTTACTAAATTATTTACCATTATTGTCTTTCTACTAAAATGTAACTTATTTTAAATATACCCCAAATACTCCTTACTTGATGTATTCTTATGTTCTAAATAAAAATTAGGGCAAATATCAATTTATAGAGGGTTATATCAATTTAAACTCTAAATTAATAATTGTATCAATTTAAACTCTGAACTCCACGTTTGTATCAATTTAAAACCAAACTAATAATCTATCAATTTAAACCCTTAACTTTTCTTAAATGTGTCAATTTAAATCTTAAACTTTCATAAGTGCAGCAATTTACACATTTCTTTAGATTTAGTTTGAAAAATATTGTGCAAAAAAGTTAACTTTTTCAATTAAACTTATAAATTGTTATAAGTAAATTGATTTAGAACCTTTGTTAGGATTATATTTGAAAATTGTCAATGCATAAACTTATGAAAGTTCATGGTTTAAATTGATACAATTATTAGTTTAGGGTTTAAATTGATACAACCTCCAAAATTCAAGGTTTAAGTTGATATAATTATTAGTTTACAGTTTAAATTGATACAACTCTAAAATTTAAGAGTATAAATTGATATTTATTCATTAAAATCCCTATTTATAATCCTAAGAAAAAAAAACCCTATTTATAAACCTAAGGTGTCCCTAAACTATAACATTATTAATTTTTCTTAAAAAACGCAATAATTTTATCTTGAGATAGCGATGGGATATATTATAATAGATTTTTAAACTAACACACATCGTTTACAGATTATTTGCAACAATGTCGTTAATTTAGGTGTATTTTCTCAAATTAAAATATTTATTGGTATCGTTGTATAATTAAAACTTTGAAGGGCTATATTCTAAATTTTAGAAGTCTAAGGGCAAAAGTGGTTTTTCTCGTTTTCAATAATTTGAGGGTAGAAACTATATCGGTCTATGTAAAAGGCCTTTGAAGTTTTAATTGATAAGGAAATTACTTTTTTTTAAAAAAAAAAAAAAAAAAAAAAAGATATATGAAGGTTACACTTGTATATCTCCACTAGGTAGACACATACTTAGCAACCTCATCATCTTCTATTCAAAATATATTCATTAAGCACAAATGAGAGATAACAAAGTCAAGGACTAGAGATAAGTCCAAACAAGCAGAAGTAGTTTTTCTTTTTAAGTTCACGACAAGTTGTAAGATGAGGATTGAACCATATTTTATCCATTTTTGGAATGGTAATTATTATTTTATCTATTGAGCTATACTCGAATTGATAAAAAAAAAATAGTTAAACATTAACTAATGATGTAGAAAACTACGAAAAGTTTTAGGATTGTTTGAGGGACTGAGTTCAGTTATGAAGCGTGGAGTTAATATGTTTGTGGAGTTAATATGTTTATGGGGTTTGGAAATTTGTGTTGGAGGAGCAGAGTTAAGTTATTAAGTCATAGGTATCTGATGCAGTTTTTTATATTCTAAAAAAGTATGATTCTTGTGGTTATGTTGGTTTGCTTCACTTTTTGTTCAATTGCACATATATTTTTCAAATTTTTAATAATCAATAGTTGAGATGTCAATGATGTCAATTTAAAACCTTCATATATATTTTACAATTTTTTACATGTAATCATTGTACTTGAGATAGATAAAATACTTTTGTTTCAATACAAACAATGAACTTATGATATATTTTCACACTAGAGGAATGTTTGAGTCTAATATCCACACACAAAAAAAAAAGAAAAAAAAAAAGAAAAGTAGGTCATCAAAGAGTTTAGGGTAGTGTATGACATCTTATGTCAAATCCTAGTTAGGGTTATGCATGTATGTTGGTGTCGATAACCCGATCAAAGCCTAACAGTATATTTGAAGCACAAATTTTGTAGGCTTTGTTTACGTGTACAAATTTTTTATTTTGTTGATGTCTAGGTTCTATTGACAAGGGCTTTATTAACACTTTTTGGCCATCAACAAAGGTCTTTATTGACATTTTTTGCTGTCAACGAATGTCAAAATTGTAGTAGTGACATTAGGTAAAGGAATGATCATGAGTATATAAGGGAGAACAACTATCACCAATCGTAAAAGACCTTTGGATGAAACAAAAAGTAAAGTCATGAGGGTATACACTACTATATAAGACAACTATTAAACACTATGAACTAATAATTTCAATTTTATATTTAAAAACAGTTTAACTGACCAAGTTTTCTTGTTTGTTTTTTTTTTTTTGAGTATATGATCAGTTGAGTTTTGGTCTTTAGAGTTAGTTGTTGGAGATAATCAATGGAGTTAATTATCGAAGTTGTTCACAGGAGGTGTTTGTCGAAATTAGTCATCAGAGGTGGTATTTGTATAAAGTTGGACGTCAAAGGTGTGGTCGCTGGAGATAATTATCAAAGATTGATTTCAAAGTTTAGACGTGGTTGTTGAAGCATGTCGACAATGGTGTTTGTTGCTGGAGTTGATTGTTAGTGGTGGCGATGGGGAGAGTTATTGGAAACATGGAAGAGAGGGAAAGAGAGAAAGGCAAAGATGGAGTTCCTTGATTAATGTGCAGACTTTAATAGTAAATAATGTTGAAGTTGGTGAAATTGAGCTATTTAACATCCACTTGTGAAGTTGGTGACTCAAACATTGAGTTGAGTTGAAAACCCAACTCAACTCAATTCAACTCAGTCAATGCCTCAAACATCCCTATAAACTTTAAGGAAAGCATAATCTTATCATATAATTCATTTTAGGAGTGAAAACTAAAACCAAACAAATTGAACTGAATGACAAAATCGAAAATTTAGTTTTTACTGAAATGTCGATTCGGTTTGATTTAAATTATAAGGAAACCAAAATTTTCAATAAAGTTTTGGAATTGGAAACAAATCAAATCGAACCATTTATATTTTTTATAAAATTAAAAATCCAACTAAACCGCATATAATACTTTTTTAAAGGAAAAATAAAATACATATAAAACTTAAAACCAAACTAAATATTTGCGATTTGATTCGGTTCGGCATAAACCCAAAACAAAATTTTTGGTCTGATTTGGTTTGATGGTAGAATGGAACTGGAAGCACCCCTACTTCATTTAACCTAAAATTAAAGTCAAGAAATTCAACTCATCAGTTCTATTATTAGAATAAAAAAAATAACCATAAAAAGGAACAACCCAACTTAAATATTATCCTCCTAAATTAAGAATATAACATATATCTATTCTAATATAATGTTATTTGAAATTACCTAAGTGTTAACGTGAAAAAAAATATGGTTAAAATATATAGTTGATAATTTGAAACTTGAATATACCAAACTCTATGGGGTTTTATTTGAAATTTTTGACATTAGTATATTTGTGAAAGAAGTAGATCTGATTTTGAAATTTAATATGTAAAAGCTGCTGTTGACAGACAATTACAACTGCCCAAATTAAAATGACAAAAAAAAAAAAAAAAAAAAAAA
>QLSR01000256.1:0-72563 GCA_031780015.1 Citrullus colocynthis
AAAAAAAAACTACTCGTATTCCACTATTTAGAAAACACTTATGTGATTGTTTAAATTTTAGCAGAAAATTATTTTATGTAAGTGATTTTGAGCAAATTTTAAATGAAATAAAGTACCAATCACTACACATCACTAGCATTTTGAGAGTGATTCTAGAATGGTTAAAATCAATCCTTCAAAACTAATTTTGATGATATGAAAGTTACATTTAAAAACGTAAAATTTAATATGAAACTAATTCTGAATGACTAAAAATGTATTTTTAAGTGATTTTTAAAACGACAAAAAGTGATTTTAATGATTAAATCACCCCAATATACACTCAACCAACCATGGTTGTTTTCAAGAAATGTGGAATTCTTAATCTCAAACAAATTCAACGTACTAAGCTCAAAATACCTAAAAATCGTAATTTCACATTAAATCTAAAATACCTTCGAAATTTGACCATCAAAATATAAGACAAATTATGAGGAACATAAGTGAAGGGGTTTCTAAATTTCCTCATGTTTACATTTAAAATTTCAAATATAGCATAGGGTTTCAACTTCCAGATTTATTTCTCCATTTCCTTTAATACAATCCAGGATATTATTTAAAACCAAAACTCTACCGACAATCTAGAATACAATTTAAAAAAACACTAATTTTGATCAGTTTTTTTCAAGAAAGATGGTATAAGGAGAGCACTTGGCAGTGGCGAGGCGATGTAGAATAGTTCAATAAACCTAGAGTGAATGAGTTCAATTTTGATACTATCAGCCAATTCGAAACTCGAGACTCGAGAACATGGGATCTTTCAAATCATTGGACTCGGGATCTTCTTGATTTTCTTGGTTGACAAAATTACAGGGAACAATCGATCCCTCCTTGTAGTGGTGAGTTCTTCACTGCGTTTAAGAATCTTAACATCATCACCCATTACTAAATTGGGAGTGCTAAGAGACTTGGAAGCTATTAATCCCTGACTAGAGTTACAATTACGTGGAGTTTGGTTGATCCAATTGCAGTAAAAATACCAAAAGATTGAACTAAGAGTGGTACCTCTAATTACGAAGTGGGGGAAGAAATAGAAAATGGAATCGAACAAGTGAAAATTCTAGTGATCTTTTTTATAAAGAAAAACAAGTAGTTTTGAGTTTATTGAAGGAAAAAGGGAAGATTATATAGTGGAGAATTTTGGATTAGGAATAGGAATTGAAATTAACTTAATTCTAATTCGTACTAAGCTGATTTCCTAACCGAATGTAATAATTGATAGCAGTATGATGTTTTTTATTTGGTTAAACTACAGATTTAGTTGAAGATTTGTGTGAACCTACGAATCTTTTAAAATTGACTAATCTACCAATGATAAAATAAAAAGTTCTATTAAATATAAAATTCAAATTTAATTCAATAACTTATTTGCCACAATTAAGCACCCCAAAC
The DNA here is from genome assembly GCA_031780015.1 of Citrullus colocynthis. Taxonomy (NCBI): domain Eukaryota; kingdom Viridiplantae; phylum Streptophyta; class Magnoliopsida; order Cucurbitales; family Cucurbitaceae; genus Citrullus; species Citrullus colocynthis. Next base: position 1,432 of record QLSR01000256.1, read on the forward strand.
TTATTAAAAAACAAGATTTAAAGTTCAGAGATTTAAAATTGAAAAATAAAAAAAACTTAAGTTGAATATCAAATTAACCGATTTTTTAAAAACTAAAAACCAAAAATCAAATGACTATATAAAATGTTTGAAAATTTAGAATTTCATTAAACCCATTTGAACATACAAAGACTAAGAAGATATAAACCTCAAAAATATAACCTTTTATTTTCAAAATGTAGTTGAAAATATTAAATAACTTCTTATAGCCAATCTAATCTTAAAAAGATATATTATGAGTTTCGAAAGTTAGACAGAAATTATCACAATATTCTTATTACCTATACCTGCATATATACATATATACATATATAATTTTATATGATATATATCCCAAGAAAATAAGCTCAAAAAAAAACCCAAAGACTAATTTTACACTTTCAAATATGTATACATATATATAGATATGTATCCCAACAAAATTATACGATCTCTTTTCATATATATTTTTTTAAGAAACCCAAAACTAAGTTTATAATTTCAAATTTATTTTATTTTTTACTTTAAAACTTTAATTTCGTGCAGGAAATAGAACCGCCTTCAACAATCCAAATCCAAGTCTAAATCCAATTCATCTCCTTATTAAAACAGAGATTAATTCTTCCTCCTTTTAAAGCTCATTCCCTCTCGACAATTAACCAAACTATTCTCTTCCATTCTATCGAAGCATTTATTGTTTGCTTTACACTCCATGGAAATTCCCTCAAAGAAACTTTTTCTCCTTACCCAAGATGGTTCGAAGAAGATCGCCATAACCCACACAAACGAAGTCTAGATAAGGGCAAGGCAAGGCATCTACGCTGCAATGAGTTCACTAGCAAGATAAATGAGTGATTATTCCACGCTGGAACCTAGCCATTTGGCATCTCACCACCACCAAGTTCTCTACCTCTACCGACTTTCTTAATGAAGACTAGTCTGTTCAGATCAACAGTAGATGGAAGTACTTTGAACTCAAGGGCACAAATATAGAACCTATAGAACTTATAGATCAGGCCTTGTTCAAGTAAGGTCAAAGTTATAGTTATGACTACTCTATAGAAGGGTATCTCAAAAAGATTTTTCTCTTTCACAACCAACCAACAAGTTTGTGGCTGTATACGATTGTGTAATGTATATATGTACTCTATGTTAGGACAAGCTAGTTGGAACTTTTTGATTATCTTCCACTGTAAATAAAGGACCAATTATGAATGTTGAGTATGTTTTATCTACATAGTTTTATGAATTGCTCCACCTAAAACCAAACAGATCTTACAGACTAAACGAATAAAAAGCTAAATCCTAAAAAAAGATCGATAGTGAATGTTAAGTACATTTTAGTTACACAACTTTATGAATTGACTCCACCTAAACCAAACAGATTTAATAGATTAAACGAATAAAAAGCTAAATCCTAACAATGAGATCATATCTATGCTAAGAAGCGGAGAGCAAAGGATTTAATGCAACGAGGCCACACAATTCAATCAATTTCGTAAAGAATGCCTATCGATCTCATTCAAGTCCTAAGAGAACAGAAGCAGCTAAATGCTATCAAGGCTCGGAAAAACTGCTACTCCACAAACATAAGTATAACCATCGACAGTAAATTCACTCTATTTCAAAGCACTTCAAACTTGAGTGTAACGATGATTAAACTAAATTTCAGTTGCGCAGATACAAAAATAGTTCCTTACGAAAATTCAAGGTAAATGAACGTTGAAGTTATGATTCGAAAGCACCTCAGAACCCTAGCTTGGTGCGACGCCAGTGCCTGCGCTTCGCGTTGTATCTGTAATACGATCGAATGTAAAACGTCAGAATGCGAGAGAAAGGGATAGACAGATTCAGAGGAAAATACGTAGATTCAAAAAACGTAGGCTTAATACCTGATCGTGTTGTCGGTTCTCAGGCGGATCCAGTGCGGGATCGGCCTATTCTGCCTCATCTTCTTCGCGAGCTTCTTCTTGATTCTGAAAGTCTTGTGAGACGGCTGTGGATTGGAAAGGAAGAGAAAATCGAATTACAGACGCGCAGAAGTTCAAACATCCACTAAAGAACAATGAATAGCACCAAGTTTACGGGGAAAAAAGTTCAGAGAGTCGAATAACAATACGTACCATTTTCGAGTTCCGGCGATAGACGGCGAGCTTGGAAGCAGACGGCGGGACAAAGAAAAACCCTATCAGTAGCGAAAAACATTTATACGCTCCACTGAGAAGGGTAATCGAGATGTGCCCGCGGGCAGCCCAACCAAATGTTTACTATCAGTAAATGGGCTTCTGATTGGGCCCAAATTTACTAGACTAATGAAAGCTAACGAGAAATTCGACCAATATTGGAGCTCGTGGGGCAAAAGGTAGAGCCTGGCCCATTAATTTCCTTTTTTTTCTTTTTTCATTTTTCTACCCAATTATTTTTTTTTAAGTACAACAATGGTGTAATTATCCGTTTGTGATATATTTTGCGATGAAAAAATTTCAATTTATACCATTGAATTTTAAGAGTTGTATTAATTTAAATTATGAATGAATAATTATATCAATTTAAATCTTGAATTTGTGTGCAACTTATGCGGAAATTTGATTTCGTATCACAAGGCTTGTGGTATATATTGTATATGATACACGTACAAATGAACATCCTTGCGCAAGTAATCCCCCTTGTGAAATTTGAATGATTAACAATACTGTCTACTGTACTGAAACTTCCAAAGTCTTATCCAAGCCTTAAAATTTCGTGGATATTGTTTCAGTTAAACTCTTAGACTTTAATTTGAAAATCTTCAATGCATTTACTTTAATCATCCATTTTTTAAAATTGACATTTGGAAAAGGCAACACACATTTGAAAATTAATGTAGTGATGATTTTCAAAGGTAATAGTAATAGAGGGTCTAAATTGATTGACAAATAAAGATTTAAGAGTTTAATTTATTCAAATTATAAGCTTCAAGCGATATTGGTCCAACAACATTTTCAAGAGAGTTTTTTCTTTTTTTTTTTTTTTTAAGTACTTTGTAAGAGAATTTAAGTTATACCATTTTTATTTCATAATTTTAATTAAAGATATAAATTGATATTTGTCCATTTATACATTTTAATCATTTTTTTTTCTCTCTTTTTCTTTTTACGCCACAAAGCAAATCGTGGACTTTGGTCAACTACTTCTCATTTTTGTAATTATTATATATATAAAAAAAAATAGAGGGATTCATAGAAAATACAAAAGAATGCGAGCAAATAATGCTATTAATACAAAAAAATTGGTAACATTTGTCAGGATGAGTTTTTTTACTCATAAGAAGTTTGTGTCAATGATAGTTAGGCCAGCTTCCCTTTCACTTAAGAGTGCATGATATAACCTTTAAACTCAAAAAAATGAATATTATTTTATTAAAACACGATCTCCTATCAAATGCTATTTTATCACACATGACAGAAAATACGTCAGTAACTCTTTGTTTTTCCAAATCTATGTTCAATAGTTCACTACAATGTTCATGTGTTCAAATATAGTAATATATATATATATATATATATATATATATATATATATATATATATCAAAAGAAACTAAATAACGACATCACAAGATATAAGTAAAGAAAAATAGTAAAAGAGAATTTTGATGTAAATTTGAGAATTTAATAGATTAAAATAGCAATTCGAGAATTTTGTATATTGAGCCTAGAATGTAATAATTCGCGATAAATAATATGAATTCAAACTCAAACTTTCCTGAGTGTATCAATAAAATTTATATCATATTTCAAATTTCATTCATTAAGCACTAAAATTGTCATAAGTAGATTAATTCATACGTCTCATTAAGATTGCCATTAAAAATCGTCAATAAATCAAATCTCACATGGGTGTTGATTTTTGTTGATATCATATTAAGAAAATGAATAATTAGATTGATGCATGAGGGATTTGAAAATCATAACTATTTGTCTAAATTGATTCGCTTATGAAAGTGAAAGAGTTTATTTGATAAAATTAAAGCGTGATACTCGATGTATGTCCAAATAAAACGTAATGGAGAATATAAGTTGATATTTGGAAAATTTAGGATTTAAATGGATAGAATTAGTACTTTAATTTGATTTTTTTTTTCTATACTTTATTTTCGACTTTTAATTTTAAATTTTTGTGGTGTTTGACAGGGCAAAATACCAATTTGGGTTTAAATCCAGCATCTTCTAATACCTTCTCTGAGTATGATTGAAAGTACTGTGTTTCCCGTTTTGCATAAACGTATTTCTACGTCATAATTTTATATCGTATATCTCAAATAAATTCCAACATATATATAATTACTTTATGAGACTAGCACGTGACATGTGTGGGACCCGGCTTTGCTAATTGCACCCCCATTGCATCTCATTCTCTTTAAACAAATAATGGAGTCATCATTATTTATGATCATCCATAAAAGGAGATTAAAATGGGAATTGTTTTCGAATAAACTAAAATATTTATATATTTTATAAATATAGTAAAATATTATGTCTATTACTAATTTAATTCGTAATAAATCGTTCATATTTTTGCCTAAGCACTTGGTCAAAATTCATAAATTTCCAAGAAAAAAAGAAAAAAAAAAAAGAAATCTATTTTTTTTAGAGGAATAGTAAGAGTAAGGAATTACGAAGTTTAGAGAGTTGTGAATTCTTAGAGTCCACAATAGAAAGAATTGAAAAAATATAAAATTGATGTATTTTAGTGATGGATCCCAAACAAGAAATAGAGTTCACGAACTCCTAGGGCAAAGACACCCTAAAAGTTTATCAACTTGTTATCTTACACATATGTTTTGTAATTAATTGAATGCGTAAGAAAGATTTATTTGTAAATATATTTGGAATGAGAACTTATTAAAGGGTTAAAATTGAAGGTTATAGATGGAAGACTTATCTAAGCCTTAATCTTAAGTGCAAATTGATTAGATTTGAAAGTTTAGTGTTAAAACTTACAGTTAACAACATTAAATTAATAGTATGGAGTGGTTTTATGTACTAATTTTGGACACATTTGAATGTATAGCCAGTGGCTTTTTAGAAAGGAAAAAAAAAAAAAAGAAAAAGCCTTTTCTTTTCCACCATTCATAATAAATTATAATCACATATCATAAGATTAATTTCATATATTTTTTAAAAATAAATTTAAGGTATTCATTCATTTATATTAATATAGTCATTTTCTTTAAACTAAAATTCATCCTTATTCATTTTGGTTTACCAGTCTATTGAATAGTACTAAAAACACTTTTCTTCGCTTCAAAGTTATGAGCATTGCATCTCAATAATTGATATATAAATGAGTCCAAAAGTAATATTGTTTTCAATTTCATTATATTAACATAATTGTTAGACAATTATTTTAAAAAGTAGAACTATTATAAATATTTTTAAATACAATAAAATGTCGGTATCTATCCATAATAGATATTCACAGGTATTTATCGGTGTTCATTAGTGATAGGTAATAATATCTTGCCATATTTATAAATATTTTAACTTGTTTTATTATATTTAAAAACAACTTGAAATTATTTATCATATGTGCAAGTTGGATCTCTTTAAAGGAAACTTTTTGACCATATATATATCACATTCACATTGTGAAAAATAGTTACTTTTTTTAGGAAAAAAAATAGTGAATTTCTTATCATCTATATTGTTGATATTTATTAAGACAAAGTTTTATGCATTAAAATAATGACTTGTCAATATTAAGCCACGTCATCCAAAACAGGTTTTTCCTCAAGGATAATATATATATATATTTACAAGAGATAATATATAGTTCATATTATAAATGTTATAAATTAAGTGTAATATAGATGTCCATGTTAATATCTAAAGACCACGTGTCATACTTCCATTATCGTACATATTCACCATATGTCATATATCTAATATCTATGTTTAGTGTCCAAATGTGCCACATCTTAGTTGCCAAAACTATTATAAATAAATGTAATTTGTGGATTTTGTAGAGATGCACATGTTGGTGTAAAATTGAGGTGGGTTCTAAAGGTATGTCGGTTTTTCTCTCTTTGTTATAATTATTAAATTAAATATTTTTTTACATATTTGATATATATAAAATTTTTAATATAAATACAATATTTTGTAATGTTGTTGCCTTGAATAATATTACAAAATTAGAATTTCTAGCATTTGATATTAATGGTAATAACTATTTATTCTAGGTGCTTGATGCCGAAATACACCTAGATGCCATGAAAATATGATTATCAAAAAACAATTACTATTCCTAAAAACTCATCATTAATAGATACATTTAAGGCTCCAAGATTTTAAATCAATATGTTAGGAGAAGACATTTTCTACATTTTGTGTCTTGAATATGCTCATGCAACAGTGATATTGAGAAAAATATTTTAAAAATGATTATGAACTCATCTAATATCTGCTCGTGACTGAACAAAATAATGAGTTATTGATTAGAAAAATCTTCATGAATCTTAGCCAATTTTAATAATGGTGGATGAAAAAAACATGAATCTTGACCAACTGGAACAACATTATTCTCTAAGAATGTTGTGAATTTTAATAGTCATGGTCGTGGTCGAGATCATGACAATGGTAGAGGAAGAAATAAGTATTTTTTTTCGTGATAATCATCGAAAACTTCAAAGAAAACCACATGAAATGATGACTATAAAGGAAGAGCTCCACAAGTTAAAATTCAAGAAAATTGAAAAATGTGGAAGCAAATTTTGCATACCAAGATAATGATATATTTGACCCATCCAATATGACAAATTTGGATGTGACGGATTTTTTGGATCTCCTGAAGAGAAAATTGGCACAGTTGATGACATGACAAGTGATTCTTTTGATTTTGAGAATATTTTTAATTAATGTTGTTTTTTTGTTTATCTATCTTGCACATATTTTTTTTGTTAAACTTTTGTATTTTAAGTTTTGTTTATCTTAATTATCTTGTTTAAATGAAGAATCATGGACAACTTTCATATCTTTTGGATTATATATACTCGTATAGGAGTTATTGAACATATGTAACGATGAATCTAAAGTTCATGAATCCAGATATATTTACAATTTGGCATCACCGATTGGGTCATCCAGGGTCTATAATGATTAGAAGAGTTATTGAGAATTCACATGGACGTCCATTAAAGAGCCTGGACATTCTTCAATCTAGTGAATTATCATGTGATGCTTGCTCTCAAGGGAAATTAATAATTAAACCATCACCAACTAAAATGGAAAATGAATCACTTGCATCTTTAGAACAAATTCATGGTGATATATGTAGACATATTAACTCACCAAGTAGACTATTTAGATACTTATGGTATTAATAGACGCATCTGGTAGATGATCATACATGTTCTTATTATTAAGTCGAAACCTTGCATTTGCAAGATTACTTGCTCAGATAATTAACTTAAGAGCACAATTTTCTAATTATACAATTAAAATTATTCGTCTTGATAATGCTGGTGAATTTACATTCTAAGCTTTTGATAATTATTATATGTCAATTGGAATCAGTGTTGAACATCTTGTAGTTTATGTTCCATACACGAAATGGTTTAGCAGAAGCATTTATAAAATGTTTGCAATTAACTGCTAGACCATTGCTTACGGGAGCTAAGCTTCCTACATCTGTATGGGGTCATGCTATTTTGCATATAGCATCACTTATACGCATTAGGCCAGTAGCTTATCATAAGTACTCGTGATTACGACTAGCTTATGGCTTTGAACCAAATATTTTCCATCTGAAAATTGTTTAATGTTCAATATATGTTCCAATTGCTCCACTACAATGTACAAAAATGGGTCCTCAAAAGAGGTTAGGATTATATGTTGGATTTGATTCCCCATCTATTATTAAATATCTTGAACCCTTGATGAGTAATGTATTTATTACACAATTTGTTGATTGTTATTTTAATGAGAAAAACTTTCCAACATTAGGGGGGAGGAATTCAATAAAGTAAGACTCAATGTTATTTTATGTAACCATAACAATATGTGGTAGACATACAAATGGATCGTGTTCAAATAATAACATAAAAGGTCTGCTTTATATGGATAAAGTTGAGTTCCTTATCCTAGTGACATTGCGGATATGACCCACTTTGTAAGTATTACAAATGATTTGATCAAAATTGTGTGGAGACATGCGAGTGGGGGTATTCTATACAAAGAGTTTGTATAAGACCGAATTGCAAAATGATTAATCTCTCTTTATAACACAGTTGCCTGAAGAAATTAACATTTCATAGGATGATCGTGTAATTCTTAGTGATTTATGAACTCCTGTCTATGAGGATAGTCCTATGATTTGTATGGGTGAAAGTGACCCATGTTGCCGACTTAATAAACCTACAATCTTGGGGACTCGTTTAAGTAGGGAGTTGGGAACATAGCTACACAAGATGAAATTCCCTCTTTCCCGTCTTTAGGGCAAGTAGATGAATTGCTCCCTTAAGGGCTGATTCCGGGTCTTGTTTTATTCAAATAAATCGAAATTCGATCTACTTGGTTATGCAAATTTTGGATATTGATCTGATCTATACAAAATTAGGTCTCAAATAGATTATCTGTTTACACGTGGAGGAATTGTTATATCATGGTGTTTAGTGAAACAAACCATAACAACCATTTCCTCAAACCATGTTAAAATTCTTATCATCTTAATATTAATATTTTTTTAAAAAAAAAACCTTTCTAATTTACAATTTACAAGTGATATTTTACCCTTCCAATAAACCTAGAGATAGATATAAAATGATAGGTTTTGACATGTTTAATACAATATATAGCTCCACATAATAGAATTAGACCGTTTGGTATAAATATATTTCCTATTATATTAGTAACAAACAAAAATATTTTCACCAAATTGACTCATTATTTTAAATTTAACACATACCATGTATATGAATTGACCAAATAAGGTAAGAACGCTTCAAAACCTACTTGAAAATGCAGTTACAATAACACCCTAATCAATCCAAAATAAGTTAGAATCTTTCACGTGAAAAATAAAGATATGGAATGATGAGCTCTACACGCCATGCGTGATGATACTTAAGCTGTAAAATAATTAAAACACAAAAATGATTAAGTAAAATATTTTATCAAAAAGATTTGGATGGTTGGATTGATGAATTATTAACTTCTGAAGAGGTTGATATTCTAATGATTTGTATGAATGAAAAGGAATATTCACTCAATCATATTGACACAAAAAAACTAGTCACATTTTCTTAAACTTTGACACTCAAAATCATATGAAAATATGAATTTAAAATCATACAAATAAATAAACTATACACCCAAATTGATGGGAAAAAAAAACATATATTTATTACAAATTCAAGTAACCTCTTTTTTCAAGTAATCTCCACTCTCAAATGCTCAACAACCAATTGGTTGGGCAATTGGGGAAAGAAAAGAAATTTGGGTACTGCATCTCCAAATCCCCTTATCTTTTTATCTTTTTTTAATCCAGTTAATTGTTTAATTATAATTTGTCTCAAACAAAATTTTGTTTTTTTTTTTTTATACATGTATATTTTAATGATTAAGTTAAGAGGTAAGGAGATGTGTGATCACTCAACTATTACTTTTGGAGAAATTATTTTGAAAAAGTTGTTAGCTTACTACGGTATAATTGACCGTTTTTCCCTGTAAGATGTAGAGAAACAAGTGTCTCAAGTTTTTATCTAGTGGTTATTAAAAAAACAAACTTATTATTAAGTTCACATCTAACAATTCTTACAAGACAACTTGTAGATATCAATTTTGATAGTCCTGTTAAATAACTTTTCAAACTATTGAACAAGGCAAAAATAAAAATAAATCAGTTAAATCATAAGTTTAGTTCTATGCTTTGAAAAAAAAAAAAAAAAAAAGTTAGAATTTAGCCAAACTAAATTTTAACTTTTTCTTGAGCTAAATTTTAATTTTCTCCAAATAAAAAGTTAAAATATGGGAACTAAATTGGTAGTTTAATCACGACCCCACTAAATATCAAATTGGTTGCCAGAAAGGCTTCACAAAACTGGCTCCGCGATTGCCGTCTTTGTCAGGAGTGATCAAATATAAAACACCCATTTTTCTTGCTCGCAAACTACCAATTTTGTGCTCTGTTTTTGTTTCAGGCATTTTCACAAACACCTTGTGGATCACAAAGAGTTATGCCATGGCCAGACCGCAAAAGCGCTACCGTGGTGTAAGACAAAGGCATTGGGGCTCTTGGGTTTCTGAAATTCGTCACCCTTTATTGTAACTCTCTTTCATTTTCTCAATCTTCTTCGATAATTTTTCTTTAAAACTCATAATCGACTCTGTTGTTTTCTTAACAGGAAAACAAGAATTTGGCTGGGAACATTTGAAACCGCGGAAGATGCTGCGAGAGCTTATGATGAAGCTGCAAGATTAATGTGTGGCCCAAAAGGAAGAACGAATTTTCCATACAATCCAAATGCAATTCAATCCTCGAATTCGAGGATTTTATCGGCTAATTTGACTGCGAAATTGCATAGGTGTTATATGGCTTCTTTGCAGATTAGTAACCAAGCTTCAGGGGAGTTTAAAGGAGACATTCCGGCGGTATTTCCGGCATCAACGCCGCTACCTCATGCGGTTGTTGGCGGCGGTGTAGCCAGTTCGGCGGTGGAGGAGATTGGACCGGCGGCGGAGCAAGGGCCGTGTGCGGCGGATTGGATGGTGAGAAGTGTGAAAATGGAAAGTGAATTTGGGGAGTTGAAATTGTTGGAAGATGATCACATTGAGCAAATGATTGAGGAACTTCTTTATTATGGATCCATGGAGTTTTGTCTGTGATCCCATTGAGATTTATAAAATGTATATCAAAAGTTTAGATTTTTTTCCTCCTTAGCCTATCAACAAGTTTGTCATCAACTATCTATTTTTTTTTTTTTTTTTTTTTTTTTTTTATTTAAAAAAAAAAGAATAAATATATATTTTAGGCTATATCTATCTTCTTGTCAAACACAACCATTATTTTAGAACTTTTCTTTGTAATACTTTTATATCCATATTTTTTATATGCAATAAAGAGTTACGATGCACACATATGTGTACATCTTAAGATACACCCCAGGGCAATTGTTCATAAAAATTTTATGTATTCTTCTAGCTTGAATGGAGCGGTAATTGAGAGAGCTTCTTGTTTGCCCTTATTGAATTCTAGAAGATGTTGTTAGTCAGGCTTTGGTCGGTAAATTTATCGAAACCATTAAAATTACTTTTGATTGGTGAGAAATATGGGATAATGAAATAACAGTAAAAACAATAATAAAAATATTTTTTTATAAGCTTTTAGATTAAATTACAAATTTGATCCATATAGTTAAAAAAAAAAAAAAAATGAATTCAATCCTTATAGTTTGATAAAATCTTCACAATTTAACTTAAGTTTTATTTTGTTCTTACATCATTTTATAAGTTCACGGACTAAAAAGACATTTGAGTAGAAAGGTTAATTAAGTTTGCATATAGTGAATAATTTAGCATTAATGAAATTATGAATTAAATATTGGGGTCTATTTAGGCAAAGGGTAGTTTTCAAATATACAAAATGAGTTAAATTATTTATAAATATATAAAAAATTCACTGTTTATTACTGTACACCATGATAGAAGTCTATCACTATATACATGTAAATTTTTCTATATTTGTAAATAATTTGATATTTTTGGATTTTTTTATTAATATTGTTATTTATTAAAACTATTTATAAAAATATAGTCTTACCCAAACTTATTAAGAAAATAGCATTGTTTTGCAAATCATTGTCTTTTCAAAAGTTGAAGATATATTTTTGGTGCAGATCCTCATCCTTTGTATTAAATTTTTATTTTTTTAAAAAATTGTTTATCAATTAAATGTTAAAAAAAAAGAAAAAAAAAATCTTAACCTTCACATTTTTTACGAATCTTAAGGAAGAGGTGTGATTTAAATTTAAACAATATTAATTAAACAAATCATTTTTAATTGGTCTCTATTTTTTCTAAATTCATTTTTTTTATTCAATCCTACTTGAAAAGTATGAAGTTTGTCGAGACAAAATTGTATGAATGAAAATAAATAACATTCCATGGGTATATAAAATTTAATCATAAAAATAATTAAAAAACTATTAACGGTTGTGAAATTTGTTGAAACAAAATTGAATCAATAAAGATAAATAATATTCGATAATATTTAAATTTAAGCATAAAAATAATTACAAAGTTGTAATGGTTAGGAAAAAAACAAGAAACCAAGTAGGAAATTAGAGGACCGATTAAAAATAAAAAAATGAATTTAGAAAAAAGAGAGACGATTAAAAATGATTTTTATTAATATTGTTCAAATTTAAATCACACCTCTTTCCTGATATTTGTAAAAGATGGGGAATGTTAAGATTTTCTTTCTCTCTCTCTTTTTTTTTTTTTTAAAGCATTTAATCGAAATCAAAGTTTTCTTAAATTTCTCTTTTAATACTTTGTCTTTCCAAAAGATGAGGATATGCACCAAAATATATCCTCATCTTTAGAAAAGACGAACGATGATTTGTAAAATATCAGTATTTTTATAATAAAGTTGGGAGGACTATATTTTTATAAATAGTTTCAATAATAATATTATTAATAAAACAATATGATATTTTTCTATTTATAATAATTTCTCCAAATTGAAATCTAACTTGTTTAGAATTTTTCATATAGTTAACAGCTACAATTAATTAAAATAATTTTTTTTATATAAGATCGCCAAAATAATAAAAATAATAAATCTAGTTTATCATGGATGTTTAAAGAATTTCTTTTCTTTTAAAAACAAGATCTTTTATATCGTAAAATATCAATAAGTAAAGATATAATAGTTTAATAGTGTTTTCCAATATAGTAAGATGAGTCAAATTATTTATATTAAATGTCACTTATATACAACTACCATTATCATTGTCTATTAGTGATAGATTACTTGTCTATCACGGATAGATGTAATATTTTATTATATTTTAAAAAAAATTTAACAGTTTTGTCATTTAAAATAATTGCTTATATATGTAATTAAATATCATAAAAACAGAATTAATAATTTTTATTTAGAAAGTAATTTGTTCAAAAAATATTTTGAAAGTAAAATTAGGTAAGGTTTGAAACTAAAACAAATTAGAAATTCAATAAACAAAATAACGATCAATAAAGTAACAAAACAATTATATGAGTAACGCAAAAAGAAAAATCAATAATTATATTAAACAGAGTATTAGAAGTTTTAGATAAAAATTACAAGTTTATTCCTGAAAGACAAAAACATTTTATGTGTTTAATAGGCTCATAAGTCATACTTTTGAGAGCGTTTCATATATTTTTAAACTTCCAATTCAGTACTCTGAATTTTTTAATGTGTATATTTAATAAATCGAAAAAAATATCTTTATACTTTTGAAGAGATTTTATTATAATCATAACTAATAATTATATCAATTTTAAATTTAAAATTTTCTAATTGTATCAAATTTTAAGATTTAAATAAGTCAAATGTTTATTAAATATAAAACTAATGAGGTATTAGACACAAACAATAAAATAAACTAGGAATTTAACCCTAGATTATATATTTTGAAACACATAATTTCAAATTTTGTTTATTTATTGAAGTTAATCAAACTATTAAAACCCAAAATTTTGGGAGGTTTAGTCCCTTGATTGTTCCACCCCTGAGTTTGGGTGAGTTAGGCTGAAGTTAGTTCCCTAAAGCTTTAGTGTATGAATGATTAATGATTGAGTTTTTTTCCTTTTTTTCAAATAAATATCGTTTAATTAAATGACTAAGAAGTCAAAGTTTCAATATCGTTTAATTAAATGACTAAGAAGTCAAAGTTTCAATTTATAGTGGTCACCTACCTAGGAATTAATTTCCTGTGAGTTTCCTTGACACCCAAATATTGTAGGGTCAGGCGAGTCGTCACGTGAGATCAGTAAAGATGCTCGTAAGCTGGCTCGAACACTCATGGATATAAAAAAAAAACAAACAAACAAACATAAAATATATGTCTATTATCGATTTAAAAGTTAGAAGTTTAATTTTATCTTTTAAAAGAAGGACAAATTGCAAAAAAAAAAAAAAAAAAAAAAAAACTCGTAAAGTATAGTTGTAGTTTTAAATTTAACTTTAAACTTTCAATTTTAAAAATCGATTCATCAAACTTATATAAGTGTTAAAATTGGGTCAAATTGAATCTTTAAACTTATATCACTGTATAAATTGTAATATTTGTATAAGTTTGAGAGTCTAATTTTTATCATATGTGGGTCCAATTTTTACGATTATTATAAGTTTGAAGGTCCCATTTTAACTTTGTAAAAGTTTAGGGACCTGATTTTTACCATTGAAAGTTTGAAAGTGTAATTGTAAGTATCGTTATACTTCAATGGTGGTTAGTGCAATTTGCCAAAAGAAAAAAAAAATTACAGTTTCAGTGGTTTGATTTGATGCTAGCTTGTGTTTTTTTCTTAATTACCCTCATATTGGTTTTATTTATTTATTTATTTATCTTTTTATNTAATAATTTTTATTTAGAAAGTAATTTGTTCAAAAAATATTTTGAAAGTAAAATTAGGTAAGGTTTGAAACTAAAACAAATTAGAAATTCAATAAACAAAATAACGATCAATAAAGTAACAAAACAATTATATGAGTAACGCAAAAAGAAAAATCAATAATTATATTAAACAGAGTATTAGAAGTTTTAGATAAAAATTACAAGTTTATTCCTGAAAGACAAAAACATTTTATGTGTTTAATAGGCTCATAAGTCATACTTTTGAGAGCGTTTCATATATTTTTAAACTTCCAATTCAGTACTCTGAATTTTTTAATGTGTATATTTAATAAATCGAAAAAAATATCTTTATACTTTTGAAGAGATTTTATTATAATCATAACTAATAATTATATCAATTTTAAATTTAAAATTTTCTAATTGTATCAAATTTTAAGATTTAAATAAGTCAAATGTTTATTAAATATAAAACTAATGAGGTATTAGACACAAACAATAAAATAAACTAGGAATTTAACCCTAGATTATATATTTTGAAACACATAATTTCAAATTTTGTTTATTTATTGAAGTTAATCAAACTATTAAAACCCAAAATTTTGGGAGGTTTAGTCCCTTGATTGTTCCACCCCTGAGTTTGGGTGAGTTAGGCTGAAGTTAGTTCCCTAAAGCTTTAGTGTATGAATGATTAATGATTGAGTTTTTTTCCTTTTTTTCAAATAAATATCGTTTAATTAAATGACTAAGAAGTCAAAGTTTCAATATCGTTTAATTAAATGACTAAGAAGTCAAAGTTTCAATTTATAGTGGTCACCTACCTAGGAATTAATTTCCTGTGAGTTTCCTTGACACCCAAATATTGTAGGGTCAGGCGAGTCGTCACGTGAGATCAGTAAAGATGCTCGTAAGCTGGCTCGAACACTCATGGATATAAAAAAAAAACAAACAAACAAACATAAAATATATGTCTATTATCGATTTAAAAGTTAGAAGTTTAATTTTATCTTTTAAAAGAAGGACAAATTGCAAAAAAAAAAAAAAAAAAAAAAAAACTCGTAAAGTATAGTTGTAGTTTTAAATTTAACTTTAAACTTTCAATTTTAAAAATCGATTCATCAAACTTATATAAGTGTTAAAATTGGGTCAAATTGAATCTTTAAACTTATATCACTGTATAAATTGTAATATTTGTATAAGTTTGAGAGTCTAATTTTTATCATATGTGGGTCCAATTTTTACGATTATTATAAGTTTGAAGGTCCCATTTTAACTTTGTAAAAGTTTAGGGACCTGATTTTTACCATTGAAAGTTTGAAAGTGTAATTGTAAGTATCGTTATACTTCAATGGTGGTTAGTGCAATTTGCCAAAAGAAAAAAAAAATTACAGTTTCAGTGGTTTGATTTGATGCTAGCTTGTGTTTTTTTCTTAATTACCCTCATATTGGTTTTATTTATTTATTTATTTATCTTTTTATTTTTTTTGTGTTGGTGTATAATCAAAGGGTTTAAAATATGATTCAAGTAGGGGTATAGATGGATTGGATTGGGTTAGGTTGACTGTGTTTTTTTGGACCAACACAAAAATTTGGATTGGTTGGATTGACAACCCATAA
The DNA here is from genome assembly GCA_031780015.1 of Citrullus colocynthis. NCBI lineage: Eukaryota > Viridiplantae > Streptophyta > Magnoliopsida > Cucurbitales > Cucurbitaceae > Citrullus > Citrullus colocynthis. The sequence goes on from QLSR01000256.1 coordinate 17,665, forward strand.
GACCGAATAAAATCTCCAACTAAACCCAACCCGACGGGGTTGTTAGATTATTAATCTTTTTAATTTAAAACGTAATATCTATAACACATATGACTAAATCTCATAAAATTTAAATATTAAATACCAAATATATATAATATGTATTACAAACTTAAAATAAAGACAAACAACATAATAATTCTAAAAGAAAAATATTAAAAATTTTCAAATCAATCAAACTTTAAACGTAAAGAAATATGTATATTTTTTTTTATTAGTATATATGTACAATCCAACTTTTTTTTTTTTTTTTTTAAGCCAATTCGTGACTCAACCTAAGTTTTACCCTTTAGGTTGATAGTTCAAATTGTTCGAGTGGTTGGCATTTGACCACTGCAAATTCAAGTCCTAAAAAAAGGGGAGGTAATGATTGAGAAAATATATGTTGGGTTATTGTGTGGGGTGGGGAGCAACAAGATTGAATGAATTTTAATGATAATATATAATTCATTATGTTCCCCACAAGGCCACAAGTATATAAAATTCTTGTTTCACTCTCATTTCTTAGCAATGGTTGGATAAATCATGAGTTTACAATCATTAATAGCTTGAATTTTAATACCAACAAACAATGTCACCTTTTTAGCTTGCACTAATCATTTTATTGATTTCATTATTGTTAACGAGGAGTCCCTTGCTTCTTCTTTCCTTCCTTGCCCATGTTTCAATTGATATTAGCCACACTTTTCCTTCTATTTCAGTTTTGATATTTATGTGACCATTTTTTACTGCCAAAATTTTCAAATTCATGTCCAAATATGATTTATAAACACAATCAATCACTTTTTTTTTTTTTTTTTCTTTTAAGAAGTAACTATGAAAAGTTAATAAATTTAAATTTAAATTGGTTATTTAAAAGAAATTTATGAGTGATTTTACATGATCAAAATTGTTTTCTTCTTCTTCTTCTTTTTTTATAAGAAATTCTAATGAAGATAAAAGCACTCTTAAAAATTGTTGTTTTTAAATATAGAAAAATGAACAAATCTTTTTGTAAATATAGCAAAATTTCATTGTTTATCTATGATAGACAGCGATAGACTACTATATGTGTCTATATGTGTCATAGTAGACACAAATAATAGTCTATCGTGGTCTATTATAGATAGATAGTGCTATTTTACTGTTATTTATAAATATTTCAACAATTTTATTATTTAAAATAATTTTTCATTTAAAAACTTAGATTAATTTAGCGAGTTTTCAAAAATAGCATTTATATTATTCAAAGTTGTTTTTATTCATTATTTTTCTTTAAAAAAGCTTTTGAATTATCTAAAATCATTTGAGTAGATCTGCATTAAATTAATAGTTTTTCGATAGACATTTATGAAAAAAAATTATATATATTCACAAGTTATTCTAAACAGAATCTAAATCATTTTAGATAAATATTTTAATGTAGTTTATTTTATTTTTAACGTCTTTAATTTTACTATTTCTATAATATATTTAAGTCTCGTTATAGGCGACACCATATATCTATAGTTTGTGGGTATAATGGCCGGCCCACTAACATCAATACGATCGGTAACATAATCGGCCCACCCCAACAACGAATCTTCATTTTGTTATTTTATTAAGGGTTTTTTACCCTAATAGCTCAATTAAATAGGTCAAATCATAACAATGTGTTAAATTCTAACTAATTATTATTATTATTATTATTATTTTTTTAATTATTTTTATGAATAGTCTAATGAGTTAGAATATTACATAACAATCAAGTCCAAAAGTCCATAACACCCCATTAATTTTTAGCCCTTTTTATTTTGAAAAATAAAAAATTCGTAATAATACAAATATGGAAATCATTTTATTATTGAATTAATTTTGAATTTGACATTGAGTGTGTTATTATCCATTTTAGTTGAAATGGGTGGGATAATACATATTTATTTATTTCTAATTGTAGGAGATTTGGTTTACTTAATGTTGAATAATGCATATTTATTTTTTTAATTAGAGGATATTTGGTTTATTTTTTTACTTCACCTCTAAATTCCATTTATTTTCACCTTTGACTTTGCGTCATTGTCTGTGTGGTTTTTTACACGTTTTTCATTTCTTTCGTTCCCATGTTTTTATATGGTTGGACGATTGTACATCTGTATCTACCTTTTACCATTTTTCATTTTTTTTTCTTGCATATCATATATTATTCTGTATATAAGATTATATATCGTAAAATTGTCACATGTTGTGCACTTATTTTGTATATACCGTAGTTTATTTATTAGAAATACAAATATATATCGAATACATGATTTTGTATATAAGATGCAATATTGTATTAAATGATATACTGTACTTTCATTTTGTACACTTAAGAAATATACCATGGTATAGTTTTTTAAGAAAAATATATCGTATATTGTAACATATGAATGTGGTTTTTTATATGTATTTCATTTTTGGACTCTTTTCAAATATAGATAAAAAGAACCAAAATATTACAAATATAGCAAAATTTTACTGTTATATGCAATAGACTGCGATAGATTACTATATGAGTCATGATAAACACATATAGTAGTCATGTGATATTTTGCTATTATTTGTAAATATTTTCAATAGTTTTGTCATTTAAAACAAATTTCCTTCATTTTTATGTGTATGTATGAGTCTTATTTTAAATATAAACGATGTTTATATCAAATGCAATTAGAACGGTAACAAATTTTACATAAATTATGTAATATATCCACCATATTAAGATATATATATTCGACGTACTTTGTTATATATACAAGTAAAATATTAATTATTTTGTAAATGGATACCTCATATTATATAATAATAATGACAACATATAATAAATTGGAGCATAAAATAAGATAGATGACGTATTCATATTATTTTAAATAAACTCATACATATTTGAAATTGAAAACAAAATGTAGAAATAAAGTTGGATCTGGTGTGTGGTGTAGTGGAGTCAAAGTGTGAACTAGCAGTGGTGGTCTGGTGTTGAAGTTGAAATGTAAACTGGAGCTGTGAAGATTATTGATCGGGATTGAAGGCGACTACTGGTCGGCATGCATGCTGAGAGTTGAAGGTGGAGGCGGTGGGGTGTATGTTGAGGGTTGAAGGTGAAGTCGGGGTGTGTAGCTGAGGATTGAAGACTTGAAGGTGAAGCGTGAGCGTGGTCTTGTCAGCCATGCTGAGGGTTGAAGGTGAAGATGTAACTACAACTGACGACTGAGGGTTAAAATGAAGATGATCAATGTTGAAGGCTTTAGGGATTTTGCATTTTTTATTATTAGATCTAACTTTAACTTGAATTAAAGAGTGTTTCCACATGTTACAACCTCTTTAGGTAATACAAGATTTTCATGAGGGTTGGTCTTGAAGTCCGAATCACTAGTAATTATGGACCAACATGTCACGGTGAATATGTACCTTGGCCCTATAAATTAAACGTCACCTGCCGTACCAAATCATTCTAAAAGCCCAAACCTCTATTTCTTCCCCTGTTTGTCCATCTTCCATTTTGATTTATCAATTACTTAGTTTCATGAATGTTAATTTGACAGCCAAATTCTATGTAAATGAGAATGAAAATCAACCTATCTCTCAAAATTAGTCCATATGGACTAATGAAAGTTCAACTCTTTTATTATTACTAGTTTCATAACACGTGCACTGCAAGTGATTTGTAATATTTAAAATAGTATTAACATTAACTTATTATAAAATACATAGAATGTGCAAATCGAATTTTAAAATTTGTTTTTTATTATTTCAAATATTTAAGTTTGTTTTATATATATATTATATTTTATGTCAACCCTTGATAACGTATTGAAATGATTATTTTAAAAATAATGATAAAATGGTGACTTAATTAGTCAAAAGAGTTATACATAGAGAAATTATCTTAAATGACAAAATTGCTGAAAATATTTACAACTAATAACAAAATATATACTTTAGCCAATTTACATTTGTTGGTTTATTATTAGTAGTTAAATTAATTTAATTTCACATCTTTAAAAGATGGAAAATGAATAATTTCACCATTTTAACCCACTCAAAACCCAAACCCACCATAATTAACGATGAGTTTCTCTTCCGCCTTTTCATCTCTCCCTTCTTTTTTCCCTTGTTTTCCGTCTTTTCATTTCTCCCTTCTTCTCTCTTCTTTCGCCATTTTTTTCTTCTCTCTACTTCCGACGCTCTTCCTTCATCTTCTACAATTTTTCGTTGTTCTGTTTCTTCATCATCTTCTCTCTTGATCAAGAGAGAGATAGAGAAAGAGAGAGAAAGAGAGCGAGAGAGCTAGAGAGAGCAAGAGGAAAAAACCAAAAAAAATAATAAAATCAACCGAAAAAATACCTAAAAAATACCAAATAGAAAAAAAAAAAGAAAAAGAAAGAAAAAAAGGAGCTAACATAAAAAACTAGCGAAAAGAAATAAAATAAAATAATAAATAAAAAATAAAAAAGCAAATAGATAAAAATACCAAAAAAAAAAAAAAAAAGTACGAGCAAAGAGATAAAAGTACCAAAAAGAAACACAAGAAAAAAACTGACAAACAGAACAAAATAGAAAAAAAAAAAGCAAAAAATGGCAAACAAAAAAAATACCAAAAAAAAAAAAAAAAAGTACGAGCAAAGAGATAAAAGTACCAAAAAGAAACACAAGAAAAAAACTGACAAACAGAACAAAATAGAAAAAAAAAAAGCAAAAAATGGCAAACAAAAAAAATACCAACAAGAAAAAAACCGAAAAAATAATATATATAAATGTACATATATATATATATATAATACATTTGTTTAAGAAAATTGCACCATATACCCAAACTCAACTCAAGTCGATACCCTAACTCAGCACAACAAACAAAGACCGACATTCTAACCCAACTCCCCCACACAATCTAACTCCCCTAATCTAACCCAACTCCCCCACACAATCTAACTCTCCTAATTATTACCAGCTCAACTCACGGTTAAAATTAAATCTAAATCTAAAGGATCTTCTCTATTTTTTCTCATTTTCAATGATCTTTTAAAATAAAGATTTATTTGAAACCATATAGTTATCATCCAATCTATTTCATATAGCCTAAAGTTCAAAATTTAGTTGCAAGTTTTATGGAAGTTAGTTTTTATATTAAAATTCAATGCAATGATATAAAATAAATTTAAAATAACGAAAATGGAGTAAAACAAATGGATGGAAATTATGTATCCTACGAAATCTAATGAATTTTATTAGGGTGAGTTGTTATATTTAAATACAATGCAATATGATAAAAACAATTTTAGAAGAGTGAAAATTGGGTAAAACAAATAGGGTGGAGATCCTCTATTCTACCAATGAATTTTATTGAGTTGTGTAATTATAAAATACAATGCAAGATAAAACAAATTTAAAAGAATGGAAGCTAGTTAAAACAAATATAGTAGATATATGTAATGTAATCTACGAAATCAAATAAATTTTATTGAGGTGGGTCTTCATACCTAAATATATTATAATTAAATTTTAAAAATAAAGAATAAATTGTGTAAAAACAAATCATTTGATCACATAACCTATGAAATCAAAGAGACTAAAGTAATGACCATCGTCTATCGTCCTCTTCTCCCCACACAATGCTTTCCTTACTAAAAAAAATGCAAACAAAATTCAATGAGTTACTAATGGTTATAATATATAAACTTAAATAAACCATACATATTTGTTCCTAATTACAATCTGAAAAGCAATAAACAAATTATCCCTAATTTGAACCATTCCAGTCAATCTATGCAGACAAGAACCATCAAACACCTTCTATACACTCTCCATTTAGAATCCAAATCTCATCTCTTCATGTAAACTTCTAAATCAAATCCCTCCCGAATCTAAAACAAACATATTTCAATACAATATATCTAAAAAGGTGAAACTTACCGTTAGATATAGATTCCATCAAAGATTTATCATCCACGTCAAAATGCTTCGGCTAAGAAGTTTTTCTATTGTTCTTCCATTTTCACCCGTGATCTTATTGATCTTATTCCTCTCTTGAAATTAGGATTTCTTTTGTTTTTAGTGAAGTGGGGTAGAAAGGAGTTTTAGAATACTCCAAAACATAACCAAAACGTGAACTCCAAATGAAAGATGTTATAGATACGTGCCTATTTGTATCGATGAAAGATTTCATTGTTGGCGTTGCTTGATGTAATTAGTGCTAATTCAAAAAAAATAAGATCAATAAGATCACCAAACTTTTATGTAATTAGTGCTAATTCAAAAAATAAAATCAACTAAATGATTATTGTTAAATTTGGATGGAAAATTTTTAATATTTTAATTATAAAATATATTAAAATTAAATAGGGGAGAGAATGGATGAAAAGGTTAAAATCGTCCAAAATTTGTGCAAAAATCTAGTTACAGAATATCATTCAAGTTTAGGATATTTGTGAAATATTGTTTATGAAATAAGTCAATTCTGTAAATATTTCTTTTATTAATATTCCATATTTTTTACGTTTGCTGTAAATCAAAATGCAATGTGACTCCTATTTTGAATATTTTTTCTTTTGATCTTTTTTTTTAATTGTAACTCGTATTAATTAAAACATTGCCAATTATCTATACTATCTATCTATACTATATATAGGTGTTATAAGGAGAGAATCTTTATCTCCCCATTTTGTTCCTACGTTTTTATTAAATTCCTAATTTACCCTTTTCTAGGTCGGACGCAATGCTTTTGAGTGTAGTATCTATTAAGTCTAATAAGCACAAATGATGCAACTTTTCGAGATGGGACGTGATTCTTCACATGCATGTGTCTTTTTTAGTCCCATAGATACAACTGATATCAATGGGTTGTGACTATCACAAAACTCAATGAAGGTAGTTACATATGAAATTGTTGCATTCTTTCTCTTATGGGTGAGATGCATGTGTATAATAATACTAATAAATATGTTTGTTTACAATATTAAAAAATGACTTTAAAAAATTAGTAGAACAAATAAATTCTTTTATAGATTGGAAGTAAGTTTAGAAAATTGAGTTTAGAAAATTTTAACACAAAAAAAGAATTTATAGAGAAAAAAAATATTTTGGAGACAAAAAAAGTTAATAAAATTTTCAAATGGTGAGGATGGACAAAAGTTTGAAAGAAAGCATTTTAGAAACGGGAACAAAGTTAGAAAGAGGAAGAAAAATGTTAGAGAGAGAAAAAAATACAAATAATTATAGTTTTTTTTTACAAAAAAAACTAGAAAAAATGTGAAAGGTAAAATTAATTTATTTTTATATATATTGATTAATTTCTCTTATGACATCAAATTTTATTTACATTCTACGTCGATTTTGGATACATTTGAAATAGGATGCTTGTAGTTGTAACATATATAATTTAACTTATGAATTTATTTTTGTTTTACTTATTACATTGTAGTTTTAGAAAATAAAATATTTGTTTATGTCGTAGTTGAAGGAATTGAATTTTCAGCGGAAGTGAGTGATTGCCATATGCCACTAATTTTCTTTTGGAAAAGATAAATTACATAGAAGATAAAAGTTGGATATACTACAAAATTTAGCATGTCACTGAGAAGAATTAGGAGTTAGAAGTTTCTACCTTTGAAAATCGTCTTCGGAGTAGGATAAACTTCTTCCCACCGAATCACGAACTGGTATGAAAACTCTTCCAACAAGGAATGCAGGGAACACCTTTGTTGAACACTACCAAGAAGTCTTCCTTTCTATTCTCAGGAAGAACCAAAAGGAGTTGTAGGCTCTCTTTTTGGTTATTACTTAAACATGATGCAGTCTCGTATGTCAACCACATATATGTTTAAGTTTATATAAAATAACCATGGATCTTAGTTTATTACATTGAATTAATACCAAAGATAAATAAAATAACTACTTATTTTATTGAATAGTTACAAATTTACAAAACTATGAGACCCCAAGAGATTTAGGACACCCGTCCCAACAATAGTATATATTTGCATGGAATTTTTTCTTTATATGATTAAATATTATCTTAAAACTTTAATTAATATACAAAAGGTTATGAGGGGAGAATCTTTATGTCCTCATTTTGCCTTTACAATTTTTTATTACTCCTATTTTGCCCTTCGCTACAACTATTCAGGTTGAGGGGGTCACACTCGAAGTGGTATATCTTTTCATGTATAGGTGCGATGTAGGCCATAGTTATACATCTATTAATGAAGATATGTTTGAACAAACAATCACGTCATTTGTCACATGACAATTATTAAGGTTGAAACAGCCATAGTTTTAAAACATCAATCTAATGGTGGAGATATGTTATTTTAGTATGAGTTATAATAGTCTATGTTTGGGGTGCACATTATATTAGTCCAGGTTTATATTTTTCTACTATTCTTTTATTATACAAGTAATGATATCTTAAATATCATATGTTATCAACCACATAAATTAACCGAACTTATTTTTTAATTTGTGCCTAGCTCAAATAATTAAAATATACACTTATAATTGAGAGATACAAAATAGGGGTGTCCGTGGGTTATGTTGGGTTGGGTTGACGCAATTTTTAGATCTAACCTAATTGTTCGGGTTATAAGTTTCTTCAACCTAAATAACCCTTATTAAATAATGAACTCAACTCAATCCAACCATGAAACATTTGAGCTCGGTTGGTTCAGGTTACTAAGGTCATTTATTTAAATTTTTTGTTTTAAAAATTAGTAAAATGTTAAAATGTTACTTAGGCAATCGTCCAGGTTGTAAGTTTCTTCAACCCAAATCATCCTTATTAAATAATGAACTCAACAAAACCCAACCATGAAGCATTTGAGTTGAGTTGGTTCGGGTTACTCATGCAATTTATTTAAATTTTTGTTCTAAAAATAAGTAAAATGTTAATATGTAAAAATTTTATTTAATTATTTTCATATATTGAATTAAGATTATCAATTCAATTTAAATTTGTATAATGAAATTTTCTTTTCAAAGTGTTAAAATTTTTTAGGAGTTCTTGGAGAATAAATTTATCCAAAAGAAATCGCAAAATTAAATAAAATTAAAATAAATATATGTATGTATTATTATATCATAAGTAAAGAAAAACATACTTTTAAAATCAACAATAAGTTCAATTATTCAGTTAATTTGAGTTGGTGTGGGTTATTTTAGGTGAACCCATTCCAACCCAACTCATAAAGATTTCATATATTTGAACCCAACCCAAACCGAACCTTACCCAACCCAAACAATATGAGGTTTGAGTTGAGTTGGGTTGATTTATTTTGAGTTGGGTTGATTTATTTTGTTGTGTCATTAGATTTTTTGAATACCTTAATATAAGATTTTAGGACACTAAAATTTATATCATTATTAAATTGAGCCCCAAAACTTGCAAAGTCATTGAATTTTGGCCTTGAACTTTTAATTAGTAACATGATCATTAGGTTAATTTATAAATAAAAAAAAAAAAAACCCTCAAAAATACCCTTAAACTGTCAAAAGTTTAAAAAATATTCTTAAACTTTCAAAAACAGTTAAAAAATACCGTTAGATTTGGATGAAAGCTGTTAATTTTTTGTTTATAAAAAATACCTCTATTCTTTCAAGTATAAAAAATACCCTCAAATATTTTTAAAAAATACCATTACTATTGGCATATGAACATAAATTGTTACTATCTTGTTGCAGAAATAATTTAATTTTTTTTTTAAAAAATACTTCTATAATTTTTAAATGCAATAAATGATGAGGGAGTTGAAACCACGGACTTCTTGGAAGCTAATAACTGAGCTATGTTCGCTTTGATGACCCTACTATTAATATAGTGATAAATTTGTCCAATTCTTGTACCAATGTCTAAGCAATCTAAATAAAAAAAAACAAAGACTTTTAAGTTAAAACATAAAATCCCACAAAATTGCAAAATCAAAACCTCTCCCAAAATACACCAAAATGATAAATAACTTTTTTTTTTTTCCAGTTTCTATTCATATGTTGACTGTAAGGGTATTTTAGAACTCTTTTTAGAAGTTTAAGGGTATTTTTGACACAAAGTACAAAGCTTAAAGATATTTTGTATAATTTAACCTAATCATTAAAATGGGTTTTTTAAAATTAAATTATTTTAATTTATTTTCTTCTTCTATAAAACTATATAAAAATCAGAAAAAATAATTAATATTTTCTCTACCTTTTTTATTTGTTATTTCCTACCTTTTATAGGTAAGTTTTGAGACTCAATTTTAATAATGATTGGTAAACAGTAATCAATTTTAACAACGTTGAGTTATTGGAGTTGGTTATTTTAATGACTAAGTTAGTAAATAGTTCTACTATTGAAATAACAATTACTTCTCATTATTTGAACATATTCCCCAAAAGTCGAGTGGACTATAACCAAGGTTTAAAATATTGATGTTAGTGGAAATATCGATGTCTTAATTTTATAAAAATTTCGACGACAATGTTGATAAAATGTCGATTTTGATAGATATTTTTAGAAAATTATAAAAACAAAAAATTTAAGCCCTGTTTGATAACCATTTCGTTTTTTGTTTGTGATTTTTGAAAATTAAGCCTATTTTCTCCACACTTCTTACAATAATTTGCATTTTTCTTACAATAATGGTTGGATTTTTAGTCAAATTCAAAAAAATAAAAAAAAGTTTTTAAATAAATTTTTTTTTTTTGGCAAAATACACTTTTGGTCCCTAAGATTGAAGTTTGGTGTCTATTTGGTCCACAAGGTTCCAAAAGTAATACTTTCAGTCCCTAAGGTTTAGAAAAATGTTTTAAATAGTCCATGACATTTTTCTACTGTTAGTTTGATCGTTAAAAATGATGATGTGGAAGTAAATGAATAACTAGACTCAATTGATGTGGCAAATTTCAATGACTAGGCTAAAAAAGATGACATTCTTTTTTAATAAATTTGGTTAAAATAATAACTTTTTATTATTATGTTGATGTGACTTTCCCTCTCCCCTCTCTTCTTTCTCATTTCTAAATTCCGGCATATCCACCACCCGTGGGCATCACATCGCCGCTGTTACTGTACCACCAAACTTTCATTGTGCTTTCTTTTGTATTACCACCACCATCACCAAATCTTAAAATAATAATAATAATAATAAATTGTATTCAAAATGAAAACAACATTCCAAATCTACGCAAAGTTACAAAGAGGAATCACATTGCTACAACCTCCTTGAGTCTTCTCGTTCCAAATATCCAAGGAACAAAGAGGAACTTCCATGGTCTTTCTATTATTTCAAATCTCTATTCCCCAAATTGCCCAAATCCCGTTCAGACCTGACCACTTCACTCTAGTTTAATAAGGAATAACAGTCCTCCTAAGCACGAAAAAAGTATAATGGTGTGGTAATGGTGACAACGACATGCTGGCATTCGCAGTGAATTTGACAGAATTTGAAAATGAGAAAGAAGAGAGGGAGAGGAAAAGCCACCTCCACATAATTATACAAAAAAAAAAAAAAAAAAAACCTATTATTTTAACCAAATTCATTAAAAAATGTGAGTTTTTAGTCTAGTCACTGAAATTTGTCACATCAATTGAGTCTAGTCATTCATTTACTTCCACATTATCATTTTTAATGATCAACTAATAGTCAAAAAATGTTACGGAATACTTAAAACATTTTTCTAAACCTCGAAGACTGAAAGTGGGCTGAAAGTGTCACTTTTGGAACCTCAGGGACCAAATAGACACCAAACTCAAATCTTAAGAACCAAAAGTGTATTTTGGTTTTCAAATTTTTGCTTGATTTTTTAAATCATTGATAAAAACTAGACAACAAAAAAAGAACCTAAAAAACAAAAGAGGTTACAAAACAGGTACAACAAAAGAGGTGTAAGTAGTATTAATAAGCTTAATTTTTAAAAACAAAAACTAAAAACAAAAAGGTTACACAATAGAATCCAAAAAATTATATTTAAATTATTAGTGACCCAAGTTTAATATAATATCCAATTCTTTGCCTCCTATAATTAAGTCAACGTGACTTTTTAATAGACATGAAACATTGAAACAATTTATTACCATAATTTTATGAAACATATTTATATTTTGTACAAATATGATATGACATTAATATCGAGAGTTAGAGGATCTCTTACTTTTCTTTAGATTTGTCGGTGTGTCAGTATTGTATATAGCTTTTTATGAAATATCATTTTTGTATTGTTGTATAGATATATAACCTCCTCTTTGAAAATTTCATATGGATTTTAATTTTGGAGTTAAATTGTGAAGTTGGTTCATCAATTTGGAATAAAGGTGTAATCCTAAACTTGGTTTCTATTGAACATTAACTATACTTTTAGTTTATTCTTATAGTTATTAACATAATGTTTTAACAGGACATGTGACATTTTATTTTATTGTATAAATTTTGACTTAGTTGGGGAGATATGAGTTATGACAAACAATCGATTAAACTTAAGGCTAGATTCAGCTAAAGGGACAAGTGGGTAACCTAATAAAATTAAGGTTTAATCTGCTTTTAAGTTCATTGTTGATACGATTGGTAATAAGCATTCATTCCATCATTAAAAAAATAATAATAAAAAAAAAAAAATCTAATCCCTAAATTATTTATTATAACAATTTAGTCCCTAAATTTTTATTAGTATCAATCTAGTCCTCGTACTTTTAGATTTGTAACGATTCAATCTTATTATTAAGACTTAGTAAAATTTCTTACAAATATAAGTTGATAAATTGATTAAAGGTTGTTTATGAATTATAGAGACTAAGTGAATTTTTTCACTAAAAACACTAAATTGTTATAATTTTTAAAATTATAGAGATTAAATTAATTTTGTTATAATTTTCATTCTTTTTTTAAAAAATGTCAAACACCATTAATACTCTTATCCAAATTTCGATAAAATTGAGGTGTCTATGTTTAGTTAAATAAATATAACATACACACAAAAGGGACCTTCTTACCCCATTTTACAATAGGAATGAAGTTGTGTTTGTAAAGTAGGACTCCAATTTCTATTTATTCTATCCCTTCTTCCCCTTGACTTCTTTTATTTTAAAACTATTATATTCCCTTTCAAGACCACAAGCCAATCAAATAAATTGTCACACGTCAAACATTAAAAATATAAAAGTCACCAAGAAGTTGTTATATAGTATAAATTTTGTGTGTACATATAACCACTTCGATTTAGTCTGAAACTTTTTTTTATCGGTTCATACATATATTTTATATTTGAAGCATCTTTATTAACTTTCTAATTTACAATTTAAGATGGAATAAGAAAATAAATAAGTTCTATTTGCCAACAATATATGTGAGATTTAGCCAAACTTAAAACTAAGAGTGCAATAATTTAAACAAAACTCATAAATATGAACACTTAATTAAAATATTAAATTCAAATTCTTAATGTTAACTCAAACTAAGAGCGCCAAATTGAAATTAACTCAAAACTATTAAAACGAAACGTTTAGACTGACAACACAACAACCGTATCGAAAATATAATATTAAACTTTTTTCAACATTTCTACAATTTCATGAAATTAAATATTGACATGAGAGCTGAATCAATATTTTTATTATATCATAAAATATCCGTGAAATAAAATAAAAAAATGCTAAAAAATTATTAAAAATAAAAAGAACACGTGGCACATTCTGCTCGCCAGCAAAAACGATGGATGCGCCACCCATTTTTTCCTTTGAAAATAAGTCCAAACCATAAAAACCACTTTTATAATTCCATATAATAATAATAATAATTAATAATAGATAGATAGCTGTTGTAAATAAATAAATAAATAATAAAATATGTAAGTTTAAAAAGTCCAATCAAAGGGCAAGGGAATGGTCTAATAAGGTGACTCATATTTGGCAACGGCAGAATCCGTCATTTCCAAATCTCTGCAAACTTCACTTCTCAATTTTCCCCTCCAATGTCCGCCGCCTTCTCTTCCTGCTTCCGCCCATCCTTCGACAACCACCGTCCTCGTCGCCGCCATTCTTCACCGCCAATTTCCGGCTGCCCCAAGCTCACCACCTGCATTTACCAGACAAATTTCGCTCTCTTTTCCCTATCTTGGTCTCAATCCCTCTTCTCTCACTCCCTTCTCCTTCACTTCCACCAAAACCCTAATCCCTTTCATTCACCTCCGTATCCTTCTTCTTCAATCTCTTTTCGCCTTCTTATCAGACCTCTAATTCCATGGAAAAAACACGGCTCTGAGAAGCTTTCTGACAGTATCCATGTCTTCTGGGACCTTCGGCGAGCCCGTTTCTCCTCCTCACCCGAACCCTATTCTGGATTCTTCATCGCCGTCGTCGTTGACGGCGAAATGACGCTTCTCGTCGGCGATATGATCAAAGAAGCCTCCACGAAAACCAGAACGGCCAAACCCCAAATTCCCCAAACCCTAATTCTCAAAAGGGAACACGTAATTGCCCACAAAATCTACACCACAAAAGCAAAATTCGCCCGTCAAATCCGGGAAATCGAAATCGATTGCGGCTTCTCCAACGAAAACGATGGCGAATTAGGGCTCTCCTTCAGTGTTGACGGAAAAAGGGTTCTACAAATCAAGCGGCTGAAATGGAAATTTAGGGGAAATGAAAGAATCGAAATCGCCGGAGTTCCCATGGATGTGTATTGGGATGTTTACAATTGGGTTTTCGAATTAGAGAAAGAAAACAGAGGAAATGCAGTGTTTATGTTCAGATTCGAAGAGGGAGACGAAGAACAGAGCAATCCAGTTAAGCGACAGCAGAACTGGAACCTGGGATTGAACGAATTAGAATGGAGGAGAATGAGAAGCAGCTTATCTTCATCATCGATGTCGGTTTCAATGTCGACATCGTCGGTCGGATCGTCGACCGGAACCAGTTCTTCAGTTATGGAGTGGGCTAACAGTGAAGATAGCGATCAAATTGGAGCTCCATTCGGATTTTCTCTACTAATATATGCTTGGAGAAGTTGAAAATCAGAGAGGAATTAACACATTATAGGTACAAATTACAAGAAATCCTCGATTTCCATTACAGTTGATTGATGATTCTTCGTTTTTACCAAATTCCTCTGTTTAATCCGTTACATCATAATGAGTACGAATTGAAGTTTTAGCGGTGATCTGGCTTTGGATTCTGTTTAGTGAATTAGAAGTTTTGGGAGGAGAGGACAAAATAGGCAGTGGGTCTCTGTCTTTTTCCTGTTTGAATGGGGACAAAGTAAAATGTGTAATGAAACCCAAACTGAAAGAAGGAGATGATGGACGCCATTAAAGTTCCGTTGGGAACAGTGAAGAAGATGATGGGGAAATGAAGAAAATATACATATCTTTATTTTTGGTTAAAGGGAAAGTTTTTAGCTGTAAATTATATTTCCCTTCTAAACTTTTCTTTTATTCCATGTTATTTCTCTTTCCTAAAAAATATCGATTTATATCTCTAAAATGTAGTTATTTTAATGAAAATTTTAAACTAATTGTTTTATAAACTTGAATCAGTATCATTTGGGGTAGACCCAAGGAATTAAGCACAATAAATTTGGATCTAACCATTTTTGGACTTACAATCTTAGATTTTAATTTTTCAGAGATCAAATCTCGAGGATGATTTCAATTACCATTTATACAATTAATATAGGTATAAATTGCTTTTTTTTTTTTTTTTTTAAGATTATGGCAATCAAATTCCTTGAATAATTTTTAGATAATTGAGAATTGAGAAGATTTATTATTATTATTATTATTATTTATCCTTTTAAGAAAAGTTCGAGAAACAGTCAATCTCGTGAACGACTAGGCATATATATATATATTTTTTTCTGCTTTTAATTTTGTCGAAAAGTATAAAGTTTTATGTTTTATCCTCACCTCTTTTAAAGCATATATGCTGGAAGGCTTGAGTAAAGAATATAAATAGGAAAATTATTATAAATATAAAAATATCAAAAATTCATAAATATGTGGTAAGTCTAAATTAATTTAACTCATTTTTTATATTTGAAAACAACCTATATATATATAAGAATATCTTTTCTCTTTATAGAAAATAAAGGAAAATTTTTTTATTGTATTCCAAACTTTCTTTAACTTGTCGTGGGTGTGATTTAGTTATATGGACCAAAGTGATATTCAATTTTATAATTTATTACAATACAATTATTTTAAAATTTGTATAATTCAAATTAATCTAAATTATTTGACAAAAGTTTATAAAGAAATTGAATCCATCAAAATTTCACAAGACTAGAGTTGAAAATGTATGTTAATATAAAATGATAAATTTAAGAGTTAAAAAAGCTGAATTTCAAAGTCGGTATCTTTCAATTTAAACTTTTGCAGTTATAATAAATTGAAAACGTTTTCTTTAAATAAAGTAATAAATTAGTTACGAAACCACGTTGGCCAAATTTGACCCAAAACCAACATATTTAATGAATAATCTACGCTACAACCCCTACAAAATCCTATGTATAACCTTAAATTTTAATTTAAGTATTAGAATAATGTCACATTCTCAATCATACAAACAAGATTTTCTTAATTTCGTTGACGTCAAAATATATAATTTAAAACAGCTTTCAAATTATATAATACTGTTTTAAATTATATATATATTAAAGTCCCAAATTGTCTCTATGCTTCACATTTTGACCCCACTAATATTCAAAGAAAGGCTTTCAATATTTGACTCAAACCATTCAATGCAAGTTCTCACATAATAATAATAATAATAATAATAATACATTGATGGCTACAATTGTAACTCTTAGTTAGGTTAGATTTGAATAATCAAATGTTAGGAAGCCGTACTATGAAAAGAACATTATTTTCCTACTTCTAGTCATACCTAATATTGTATAGTATCGCAACTATCACAACCATGACACTTAGTTATGTTATACTATAATCAAATTTAGAAAAACATTTTTCTTCTTCTATTCTTACCTAACCTAATGTACCATTACACAAACTTCAATAGTCACAACTGCAACTCATGGTTAGTTTAACGGATATCCCAATGCCTAAATCCGAGAAGAAAAGAAAAAAATATACTTCTACTCGCCTCTAACCTAAATATCACATTCGCTAATGCCAATAATAATCATATAATTAAATTGCAAATTTGGTCGAAGTTAAAATTTAGTTCTTATAAAAAGTACTAAATTCTAACTATTTAAAACACAAGGACTAAATTTGCAATTGAACCAAATCATGTTTGAAAAAATCAAGCTCTTAAATCGTTAGATATGCCAATTAAAAATAATCAACTATAGCATAATTAAACAATTCCATGCAGTAGTTCAAACAATTTGCATCCATATAAAATCTAAACCTGCCGATATTTGGAAGCTAACTAAAAGTTAATGAAACACATACTATACACTACACAAATTCAAGGTTCTACACAATACAAATATTGATGATCAGACCTGCAAACTTCTTTCATATTATGGGAGTTTCTACCCCATTCAAAGGAAGAATAATATATGAAAGAGAATGGAGCCTCCACCACCAAGTCCCCACCATACCATACCCACCTCCATTAATGGCATCTCCACTTGAGTTGACATCTTTTCATTCAATCCCTTCTTCTTTCTTCTTTCTTTCTTTCAATCCTTTTCCAACTTCCCATGAACACTATTTTCCTTTTTTCTATTCTACACAACCATTTCAATTCATAAAATCACAATCCAAATCATGATTCATTCAGCTGCACAACACATACACTCACTGCATTTCATTTCAACACAAAATTGCTACACCACAATTTTCCTTTTCCTTTTCCTTTGAGATTAGTAGAAGCAGATGATCCGTAGAAAGGCAAAATGGAAAATTAAGCTATTTTGCCTATCTTTTGTTGTTAATTTAAACTCTTTTCAAATGTCCTATAAAAGAAACCAATTTACTGTTACAGCTTTAGAGTCAGAGTTGTGGATGATGAAGAATGAATCACTGACGACGATGTCGGGATACATCGTTTTTGTCTACACACTTTGATGGTTGAAGTTGATGGATTGGAAGGCAAGGGTGGTGGTGGAGGGTTAGGGGAAGATGTATTATTGTTATACCTAGTTGGTTGGCTTTTCAATTTCTTCTTTACACCTTCATTAAGCTTATCTCCTGATCTTACTTGTCGAACCTTTGCTTCGTTCAAACTCGCTGGAAGAACACAGTTGCAGAAAAGACCTGAAAACCGAGAACATATCAAATTAACGATCACAAATTGTTTTAAGTTACAATCTCTATGATGTGCAGAAGGTAGTACAGGGAACAAACGAAGTGCTCGTACTGGTATCACTTAGATAATTAACATCTCGATACCAGAACTTTCACTCTCTTAATTATGCAGGGGAAGCCATAGAAACACAGTGGTTAATGTTCTGGTGGGCAGTTTGTTTGTAAATTGGTGATGCTTCATTAAACATAAACTTTCAACTCTAGGTTTCTATGATACAGTAAGGACACACAGGATGCCGGGTGACCAAAATTTGAGCATAGAACAGAATCTGGTTAAGCTGGGAATATAATCGGCAATCTTACCAAGTCGAGCAAGTCGGTTGACCCAGCTAGGGATTGGTTTCCCTGCCAACCTTATGCATACATCATTGCAAAAGTGGTTGCAATTTCTTGTTATAAGATGATAAGTGTTCCCAGAGTACTCTTCAGCTAGTTTCTCCATAAACGATCGAACATCTTTTGGACCGAGATTCGTTCTTCCAATGCAAATTGATTTCCTAAATGTAAAACCAGGACATTGTCTTGGTTCTACTTCAAATATACCTGAAGTAGCATGTTCATGTGCTCCAAATGCATATTCAACTCCATGAACTGCAAATAGATTCTCCCCAGTAAGATATTTGAACTTTGAACACCCTGTACTACTTGATAATATAAATTAAACAAGCCGGACACATTGGAGATTTCTTTTGGATTTTAATCACAGAAAAATATTGACTGCTTAAGTCATCAATCAAAAAACTCTACAAATGGTCAAACACAAACGATATAGATTAAGGTCAATAGAAAATCATATAAACAATTAGAAGCAAATAAATATGCAGGAACTCAAAGTTTTTCAACACATCATTCATCAATATCTCAGCCAAATCGACCTAGCCATTACAGAGATAAATACACATTCAAACCAGAAAACTTCACAACACTGCCATAAAACCCGCCCATGTTCCTCCAGTTTATCAAGTATCACAAATTTCAGCCAAAAACAGAACGAATTCAACTCAGATCTGAAGGAAAACTCAATGAAGAATCAAGAAAAAAAGGAAACAACAAATTGAAAAACCCTTGGTTCATATGGAAATAAGCATTTACAAGAAACCCAAATCCTCATCATCTCTGCTAACAACATCCCAAAAAGGGAGGAAGAAGAAACACCGGAAAAAAAAAAAAAAAGAAAAAGCCATAAATTGTCTAACCTTGCACACCGGAATGGTAAACCCCAAGACCGAGCCAATACGCATAACCGTTGATCGTCGTTAAATCATACACATTCAAATAAACCGGCACTGTTCCACTCTTCTTCTTCTTCGACATCATAGCAATTCTGCACAACATTTTCCCCAAACCCACCACTTCTTTTCTTCTTTTTCTTCTTCTTCGTCTTCTCTGTCTCTCTGAAATCAAAATCATACAACACATAAGATTCAATCCGAAGGAATTTGGTTAAAGAGGAGGAAGATTGAGAAACACAATAGCGAGAATTTGCAGGAACACAATTCATTACCAACAAAACAAAACGAAATGGGAAATCAATCGTCAAGGAATTGAGAGAAATGAGAGAATTTTTGAAAGAAAAACGAAAAGGGTTTGTCAGTTGGGGTTTGAAACGAAGAATTATCGAGCAACGGGCCTTGGATTTTATCGGCCGCCGAAACAATTTCCTCACGCCGATCTCTCCAGCATCCTCGTTCTTCTCCAATTCCTTTTCCCCCATTTTATACCACATTCATGTTGATGGAATTTAATTTTGTTTTTTTTTTTTTTTTTTTTTGGGGAATTGTGATTATTATGTGGAGGATGGATAGATAACTAATAAATAACTAAAGAGATAATGACTCCAAAAATCTCAATTTCACCTGTCAATTAAGTGGAAAGCTAATTATTACAATTTTAAGATAATTATACCTTTTTTTGTTATTATTCAGAAAAGAAAAAAAAAAAAACTTTGTGAACATTTTTTTCTATAAATTGTCAATTATTATAATTGGAAAAATGAAAATTTTCGTAGTATGTTTAGAATTTAGATGTAACTTTTTTGTTTATTATTGAAATAAATAGAATAATTACTGTTCGATGATTATTATTTTTTTTGTCCTATTTATATATTTTTGTTAATTAAAATTCTAGTATACATGCAAAATTTCCAATAAATAAAGTGTAAATATGATTTAACTTAATAAGCAATTTGGACCAACTAAAGAATATATTGAGATACATACATAGATTTTTTTTTCTTTATATAGTTTTTTTTTTATGACACTTAATATATTCTTTTTGTTATTAGTGCCTATTGGAATCCAAATTTGGTGATGAGAATAAAGTGGATAAAGATTTTGAAGGTGGAATATGTAGGTGTGGGAATTGAGCTATCAAAAATTGCACTATTCTGATTTTATTTATTTATTTTCTAATATTCAAACTTTCGATTCATAGATTAAACAATAATTGGTACAAACTTCTATTTTCCAAATTAGAGTTTCGAATCTTCATATTGCACTTATTACATTAAAGAAATCGATCTATAAAAAAATTATTGATATATTAGTTGTTAAAGTGTACTCGAGAGTTCATTTTACCACTACCAAAGTTAACCTGTATGAGGGATAACAGTTAAAAAAAAAAAAAAGAAAAAAAAATGTTATATCTAGAAAGAGAAGGAAAAGGAAAAAGGAAAAGATCAACCTATTCTAAATTATGCTGAGTTGACTATAAATTTGTTTTAGTTTGGTTGAGTAAATCTTTTTATTAAATGTCGTGTGTTGGAGTTAGTTCACGAATTAGTTAAAATTCAATTGAATACATTTGAAGATAAGATCATAATTGCACCCATGTAAGTTTTTGTTTTTCAACAAATTCCCAAAACACTTTTTTTCTTTACCATTGACATCAAATAGTTAGTCTCACTCCAATTTTTTGAGAATAAGGAAACAAATATTCAAATATTCTGAACTAACTCATACGTGATTAGATTAATTCAAACGAGTCAATTCTTTGATTATAATCATTTATATTTACAGCTCATATAATTAGACTAGGTCTAAAAGAGTTTTGTTATAACCATCTAACCGAACTCGACTCAATCAAATCGCAGATAATAACATGTTTGAATAAAATGGGGGAAAGTAAAAGAGAAATTGAAGGAAGTGAGAATTAAAAAAAAAAAGAAAAGAAAAAAAAAAAAACGACCTAAAAAAAAAACGAAACAAAAAAAAAATAACTTCACAAAAAAATTTCAAAAAAAAAAAAAAAATGAAAACTTTTTTAAAAAAAAAAAAAAACAATAAAAAAAAAAAAAAAGAACAAAAAAAAAAAAAAAATGAAAACTTTTTTAAAAAAAAAAAAAAACAATAAAAAAAAAAAAAAAGAACAAAAAAAAAAAAAAAATGAAAACTTTTTTAAAAAAAAAAAAAAACAATAAAAAAAAAAAAAAAGAACAAAAAAAAAAAAAAAATGAAAACTTTTTTAAAAAAAAAAAAAAACAATAAAAAAAAAAAAAAAGAAAAAAAAAAAAAAAGAAAAAAAAAAAAAAAAGAAAAAAACTTCAATGAAGTTAATAGCTCTACCCCTCTCCCAAACAGGTTTGTTGTTCAATAGATTTTGAGGTTTTCAAATTTGTATTTAATACATTTGTGAATTCAAAGTTTAATGAACATATTAAACGAAAAATTGAAAGTCTAAGGACAAAATTAAAAGTTTGGTGACGTTTTAAATACTAAATTGAAAGTTGGAAGATACGAACTCAAAAATTGAGGAACAAAGTTGTAATTTAACCGATAAAAAAGTAACCCTATATTTTTTTTTTCTCTAGCTTAGACATATTACTTTGAGTCTCCTAGCCGCTACCATATCCTATTATTTAAGGGTTATATATATATTTATTGTATGTGGTTGGTTTGTTTTGAAAGTAAATCTTGGATCTTGTGTTTGAGTTTTGATTTGTTTTTGTGAGAAATTTTTGGATCCTCAAAGTACTTTTGAATTGAATGGTTGGGAAATGGTTGAGGGTAGTGGATGGAGTGACTTTGAATGCCACAAGTTTTGAGGTTCTTGTCTCATCATAATCGTCTTTTTCTTCTTTACTAGATTGATTCTAGTTTTCATTTTGCACTTTCGGCATATTTTTTATTTACTCCTAATTTTATATAAAAATTATGCTACTTTTACACTTGGATTAATATATACTTAATGTTAATATTATGCCAAAAATTGCTTCCATTTTATCAATGTTGAACCTAATTAATAGTCGAACCAAATCCATCGCTTTTATAAAGAATAGATTCAAACTAATGTTTAACCAAAAAATAAAACCAACAAATTGGTTTTTATTCTGTTCGATTTATTATCAATTTGGTTTTTGGTTTTTAGTTTTTTTGTCTTTTTTTTTTTTCATTTTTTTCAACTTTTGTATTGGATTGGTCTTTTTTACTATTTTAAAATTAAAATTGGACATTTTTATTATTTTTTTCATTGGCATTTTTCTTAACAACAAATAAACATACACCATAATAATTGGTCTTTTTATTTTCTAAACAACAAATATACATGTAACTTAATAATTAAAATACTTAAAGGTACTTAAAGTTAGAGTTTATTTTTAAGGTATTTATATACATTCGGTTAAACCAATTCGAACCAATAATTTTTTTTTCTCCAAATACAAAAAAAATATCCAATTTTAAACTAAAAAACCAAATCAAACCAGTGGAATTGCTTGGTTTTTCATTTGTTGTTGCAGTCCTAGTTAACACGACGCTTTATTAGATATATTTTGGAGAGCTGACGTTAATAAATTACATATCTTGAGATGAGAAGACACAAACCAACAAGATTATTATTTTTACGCTCATGTGTTGTCCTAAATAAATAGGTAAAGACAATGTATAATGAAAATTAAAAAGTTAAGAAAAATGTGATTTGGACGGTTTCAAGTTAATGAAGAATAAACATGAAAATTAAAATTAGTACTAATTTCATAATTACTTAATTATCATTACAATGAGCATTCTCATAATCATACTAATGTTATTCTTATTATAATCTCCTAATACATCTGGATATTTTTTATATCTCCTCCACGATATTATGAAAGTATTAATCCATCTTTCTTATCGATGTCCGACCTTTTCTAATGCTCTAGCACGTACGTGTATACATGTCGAGATTGTGAAATTAAATGCGAGTGCAGCATATCACATGGCATGAATGTTGCTATGGCCATGCATCTATTTTTCATTCGTGACCTTTATGTTTGGTTGATGGGTAGCATAACTCTATTCATTTCCTCACGCTTATAATTTTTTTTCCATAACAAACAAAAACATTTTCAATTTTCACTCCTTATATGTCTTACTTATCCATCCTTTTTTATTGTTTTGATTTTTTTTTTTTCCGTTCATATTGTAACTGAAAATAGAATGATAGGAACCAAACTAATTAATATTTATTGTGAATAACAAAGAATTCTAATTAGCTTATTGGGCTGTATTTTGGTTATCTGGGCCGGCCCAAATTCAAAGCCGAATTCAAGGCTACTTGTGTGTATACTAAAGGCCCGTGTACACAGTTTAGATTTGAGTCGTTAAAGATTTGAGTCCAAACCAAAGTTTGAAATATCCCTTCAACTTTTATATTATTGGTACGGAAATTATTTTAAATGGTAATACAGTTGAAAATATTTACAAATAATAATAAAAAGTCATCATCTATATATTGGAGAATACATTTTCTATATTTCATACCTCTAATATCGAGAAAAAGATTTTAAACAATATTTTGAACTAATTTAATGTGACCAACTAGAACAACACCATTGGATGTTGTAAAATTTAATAATCATGGTCGAGGTCGTGAATGTGATCGAAATAATTATTATTTTCATGGTGATCGTTCAAATCATCCAAATTTCAAAAGAACTATCTGAATTTCAAAAGAACTATTTGAAATGATAATCATAAACGAAAAACTCCATAAGATAAAGATTCAAAATGTGATGAGCATAATGAAGGGAATTGAATCGTAGCGGAAGCGTGTGATCGCGTTCTTTGATTTATTGAAAGAATTAAAAATACAAAAATAATAGCAAATTAGTCATTCACAAGTGTTCGTAACACCATATAGGTCAAATTACCATTTTATCCCTGGGTTACTCCTAGATCTTTAAGTACCAGTGCTCCTCTAATGAACAACCTGTTTATGGTCCAACCATTAAACAGAAACCCCTCTCGGGCCAGTGAGAGGGTAGGGCCCTTTGTTCAAGTTCCGGAAACACCACTTAAGGGAACATTTATCTACTTACCCTAAAAATGGGAATGAGTGAATTCCATCTTGTATAATTAAGTCCCCAGCTCCCCACTCGATCTTGTCCCCAAGATAGTAGGCATATTGAGTCGGCAAACGGCCATTCTCACCCATACAAATTAAAGGACAATCTCTCATAGACAAGAGTTCAAAATATACTCAGGATTAAGGACTAAGTTGGCTAGGTCATTCTATTGAAATAGAAACCTAACTAGTAAACGGAGTTACATCTAGTGATTACTATTTCGTGGTCCGGCTCCTCTCGCATGTCACCTACACGAGCACGTTAGATCATTGCGTTTGTATCAAATACAAAATGGATCGTATGCATAGTGTCACCAAGATAAGGTACTCAACCTTATCCTTATGCTATAGACCCTCTAGCCTGTATCTTGAACATTGATCTTCATATGTCCACACATATAGTTCAACACTCAGGATTTAGGGTTATTAAGACAAAACAAACAAAAACAATCAATAATGCTTATTGAAATAACATATTAATAACTCTTTATTAATGATTTACTTACGGTCAAATTTTTACATTTATAATCTACGAATTTTAGGGCATAAAACCCAACACATAAATGGTTTTGATGCAAAATAACTGACAATAGGTCTCGTGTTTGTTGCACATTAAAACACTTTGTTGATCTTTATCAAGTTTCCCTAAAGGAAAAAAGGAGAAATGTGTAAGCAAATTTTGCATATCATGATAATGATATTTTGGACCCATCCAATATGACAAATGTGGATGTGACAGACTTCTTTGAATCTTTTGATGAGAAGTTCAACACAAATGATGGCATAACAAATGGTTCCTGTGATTCTTAGAATATTTAGAATTAACTTTGTCTATCTATCTTTCATGTTTTTTTAAGTTAAACTTTTGTATTTCAAGTTTTGTTTATCTTATTACAATTATCTTGTTTGAATGAAGAATAATGAACAATTTTCATATGTTGAGTGACTTAGAAATGAAGAATTAATATCTATGTCTGGCAAACTGTGCAACTATACATACAATACTCGCAAATAGAAAATATTTTTCCAAATTGACAATGGTGGAAGCAAAAGTCAATACAATATCAAGTTCTGCAAACCTAATTGAAGGATTTGGAAAAGCAAATATTATCTTGCTTAAAGGAATAAAATCTACATTTAACAAGACATTGTTCTCTAGTCAATCAAAGAAAAATCTATTAAGTTTTAAAGATATATGTTGCAATAGTTATTATAATGAGACTGTAAGAAAAAATGAGATAGAATATCTTTATATCATATCTACTATCTCACATGAAAAACGTATATTGGAAAAAGTTGTCTACTTTATCTTCTAGACTATATTATACTCATATACAAGTCATTAAAACATATGCAACAATAAACCTAAAGTTTATGAATCCAAATATATTTACAAATTGACATAACTGATTGGGTCATCTAGGATCTATAATGATGAGGAGAATTGTTGAAAATTCAAATGTACACCCATTGAAGAACCAGAATATTCTTCAATCTAGTGAATTATCTTGTGATGCTTGCTCTTAAGGCAAATTAATAATTAGACCATCACCAGCTAAAGTGGGAATTGAATCGCCTGCATTTTTAGAATGAATTCATGGTGATATATGTGAACTTATTAACCCACCAAGCGAACCATTTAGATATTTTTGGTATTAATAGGCACATCCAATAAATGGTTACACGTGTGCTTATTATCAAGTCGAAACTTAGCAAGCAAGTCTTGGGGATGAGACGCCCGCGCAAGGACCTCAATTCTCATTAGGTGCATTTGCAAGATTACTTGCTAAAATAATTAAGTTAAGAGCACATTTTCCTGATTATACAATTAAAATCATTCGTCTCGATAATATTGGTGAATTTATATCCCAAGCTTTTGATAATTATTATATGTATGTCACTTGAGATAAATGTTGAACATCTTGTAGCTCATGTTCATATACAAAATGGTTTAGCGGAATCATTTATAAGACGTTTGCAATTAATTGCTAGACCATTACTTATGAGAGCTAAGCTTCATACATCTGTATGGGAACATGCTGTTTTGCATGCTGAAACACATAAATCAAGTTTTCAAGAATTATATTCAATAAAGTTATAGAGATCACTATATGAATTGAAACAATTAGGATGAATGTGGTATAATAGTGTATATTTGTTGAAAGAAGATATCAAAATAATCCAATATGTCCATGTATTTTTATAAATAAATCACAGTCAGGATTTGCTATCATAACTATATATGTTGATGACCTAAATATAATTGAAACTCCTGAAGAGCTTTCAAAGACAATAGATTATCTTAATAAATAATTTGAGATGAAAGATATCAAAAAAAACAAAATTTTGCCTTGGCTTACAAATTAAGTATTTAGCAGATGGGATATTTGTTCATCAGTCAACTTATATAGGAAAAATTTTAAAAACATTCTATATGGACAAAGCACATCCATTAAACATTCTAATGGAAGTTCGTTCACTAAATGTAAAGAAAGGTATATTGTGGCCTCAAGATAATAATGAAGAACTTCTCAGTCCCGAAGTACCATATCTAAGTGTAATTGGTGCAATGTATCTTGCTAATAATATAAGACCAAATATTGCATTTTCAGTATAAATTTATCAGCTAGATACAGTTTTTCTCCAATAAAAAAACATTGGAATGAAATTAAGCATATACTCCGTTATCTCCGAGGAACGATCGATATGAATTTGTTTTATTAAAATAAATCAAATTTTGATTTAGTTGATTATGCAGATTCTTGATATTTATCTAATCCACACAAAGCTAGATCTCAAATAGGTTATTTGTTCACATGTAGAGGAATTGCTAGGCAATCGATGAAACAAACTATAACAGCTACTTCCTCAAATCATGCTAAAATTCTTGCAATCATGAGGCTAGTAGAGAATATATATGGCTAAGATCAATGACTCAATACATTCATAAAACACGTGGTTTGTTTTCTAGTAAAAATCCTTCAATAACATTATACGAAGACAACATAACATGTATAACCCAAATCAAAAGAGGATATATCAAAAGAGATAGAACAAAGTCTATTTCACCAAAGCTTTGCTACGCTCATGATGTTAAAGAAAATGACGACATGACTGTATAACAAATTTGTTCGAAGGATAACCTGACATATTTATTTACAAAATCATTATCAACCGCAAACCTTTGAAAAATTGATGTAGAACATTAAAATACGGCGACTTAAAGATCTCAAATGATGTTCCTATGAGGAGTAAATGTATTGTACTCTTTTAGAAGTATTGGATTATATGAAATATGTACTCTTTTTCCTTTACTACGATTTTTTCCCATTGGACTTTTCCTACTAAGGTTTTAGCGAGACATATTTCAAATAGGAATTTAAGGGGAAGTATTATAAATATTAAAAAAATATGTGTAAATTAGATGCTTAGTGTTCAAAGTTCACGTGCCTCATAATTATACATATTTAGTGGTTATGTATTTCCACCACGTACTCATCAAATTAACTATAAATAATGACATTTTGTGGATATTGGAAGAACATACATTGCTGAAAAAAGAAGATAAAGATTTGAGAAATTTGAGAGATTTCTAAGTTTCCATAAAATTCCATTTTCTATTTTCATAATTTTATATTTTGTTATTTTATTTTAATGTTATAATTCTTAGTATTTATCTTCTCGTTTTTCCGTTATTTTGATCAATTTTACAACAAATTAATTATTTTTTATTCAATTGTTATCTAAATTTTTAAAAGTGTCGAACAGTTTGGTAAAATTTTAATTTTGTATTTAAAAGTTTATCATTTTAAATAAAAAAGAAGTATTTATTTCAAACGTGTTGTATTCTACAGCTATCTTAAAACGACGCCGTACAGAGGGCTGCTAAGCTGAGAGACTAAAACCCTCTTCCGTCGATTCGCTCCCGTTCTGAATCTGACCGAAACTTCGAAACTTTACCGCCGGGATCTTTATTCATGTCGGGGGTTTTCCGATCAGTCCACCGGCAGGGTAAAATCCTTACACGCCGATTGGGGCGACGCCATTGTTCGCCTTCACGAAGTACCGTCATCTCAACATCGCTCTTCACCAAGCCATTTGTTTCCGCCGCTGATCCCAAATCTCCCTTCGATGCCATCACTCTCAGAGTACTTCGTAACGAGATCGAGTACCAGTCTGATTACGCTCCTCCTCATCAGGTTCACCGACTATTCCTTTTCCTCCTTTCCATCCATTTCCTCGTCCTACATTTTGCAATTTGTTTCCCCTAATTTCTTTCAATTTCTCTGCTGCCCAATTTTACAGCCTGCAACGACGTTCAGTTCATTTACGGTTGAAGATCGACCGGGGATGCAGTGGATTACACTGAAAGGGAAATTTGGGGACACTGAAGATATTAAAATTGAAGCGACGATGTTTGATGGCTGTGAATCTGTTCCCAAACTTGGAGACGATAGCGATGATGAAGAAGACCTCCGTCTTCATATTAGCGTGCTTGTTGACATTTCCAAGGGGGATGGTTCTGAAGATTTGGAGTTCGTTTGCTCGGCATGGCCCGATTCTTTGGAGGTTCAGAAACTATATGTAGTTAAACGAGATAGAATGCTTGCAAGACCCTATATGGGGCCTGATTTTAGGTATGGTTTATCTCAAATTCTGTGTTACCCTTCTTTCTGTGAATTTGTGGCTGCTTTGGCCACTTTCTTTGATTAATTACAGATTACTTGCTCATTTTGGTCTGGATTTGGATGCCTAATGTGACTGCCATAATAATATAATATGTTGCCTCTAATAATTGACCGATTCAAGTGTGGATTTCAAAATCTATCAGCTCTTGATAACTATTCAAATATATCAGTATTGAATTGTTAGTTACATTGTTGTAGTCCCTCAAATAATTTCCCAACATCACTTGCCTGTTACGCGGTGCACAATTCAGGGCTAAGAAGCACATATACAAATACGACACGAACACGGAAACATGTTTATTAAAATATATATCATTTTTAAACTATAAGAAACCAAAGTCGATGAGTTTACGCATTGATATGCTTAAAAAATTATTTGGATGTATTTCACTCTGATTTTATTTTATTTATTATTTTTTTTTTTTTTTATTATAAGAACAACAACTTTCATCGATAAAAAAATGAAGGAATACACGGGCATACAAAAAACCAAGCCCACAAAAAAGAGGGGGAAATCTCACTAGAAGAAGGAACTCCAACTATACAAAATCATATCAATAGAATAATTACAAAAGACCTTCAAAATCGAAGCCCATTGAGAAGCATGAAAACGAACAAGAGACCAAATATCTCTAACATTCCTCTCAATGCCCCTAAACACCCTGCTATGCCTCTCACCCCACAACACCCAAACAATAGCCTAAGCACCCTCCTATTCCTCTCAAAATTTATTATTTTTGTTATATATGTGCCTACTTAGTATACTTAACAAGTGTTCGATACATGTCAAACAAATGTGGATCCTACTTTGACCTTGTATAACTAGTGTCTAGCACATCTATTGCATTAAGAATTGTTGGATACATCTCCAACAAGTGTTGGAGTGTCCAAGCATCCAACACATGTCGTGTTTGTGCTTCTTTCTTAGATTTAGAGCTTGTTTTAAATGAATTTTTAAGTGCTTTAAAACACTTTTTGACGCACTTAGAAAGTCATTCCAAATTAATAATGTTGAGTTGACTCTAGGCAAGAGATGAGGTGACTTAGGGTCATCTTGCCTTTGGTTAAGTCAGGGTAACTTTGCCCGACTGGGCCTTTGTTAGTGTGCAGGAATATATTTAATATTTTATATATCTTCATGTTTTTACTATTTAATATTAATCTTTAAGACCTTAACATTTAGGTGTTTTTACAATGTATGCTTTACATGTATATTTTTTGTTCATATATTGCACCTTGATTTCCTCATGCCTCTCTTGCCTTGAGGCTTACTGTGCATCATGAGCTTTGGAACACTGTCAGGCCCTTAGTTAAACGAAGTTAAGGATCAAGCTTCTTTGTGCTCTAACTCCTGTTGTCTACTAATGTGTCGTTTTGGTTTTTTGTTGACTTCAGGAAATTGAGTGGTGGAATTCAGATGAAGTTTCGGGAGTTCTTAGCAGAAAGGAGGATAGATAAGGAGCTCGCTGTATTTTTGCATGAATATATGATGAACAAAGACAGATGTGAACTTATTCGATGGCTAGGAACTGTCAAATCTTTTGTGGAAAGATAAATCATACACTTCTTTGGCACCATCAAACATAATTGTTACCATTTTTAAGGTATTCAACATTATGTGTTTCTTCCCTTCTTTTAATTTTTTTTTTTAATAATCAGACGCTGTTGCTAGCCATAGTTCATCAATCATGATTAATTTTAACATATGCACAGCTGTTTTCGCTTTTGGGGTCAATGTTGTCTTAATGAAAAGAAGAGGTACAAAAAGGTAAAGGAAAAATGGACAGTTAGTGATTACAAACAGGTAGAACTTAGTGCCTGTGGTAATTACAAGTGCTCTCTACCATTTGGCCTAGAACACCCCAAAAAGGGGGGAAAACTTAGTTACAACTTACAAAAGAGCCTTGAAAATTGGTCCTTGTAAAATCATTATAAGAAATGACTGTCACTGTTGTTTCCCCAGATTACTACTGGTTATATGGTGCAAACTATTTGATTGTCTGCATGTGATGTTTGTTATCAATGTTGTTTGGCTGCTATTGCTTTACTGCAATTATTATCTTTAGGAAACACAAATCATGTCATGGATTTTGCATCAAGATTTTTTGTTCATAGTCTTTGAAAAATAAGCTCCTAAACACTGATCTCATCCATAAGTTTATTTGGCTTGTTATCTACTTTCGACAAATGATTTTAAAATTCAAGCCAAGTTCTGCAAACTAAAAGATAGTTATTAAAAACTTTGTTGGTCCTGATTTTGGTGCTATTTCCAACTATATCCGTATTTGTATTATGTTCATATTTATGATATTTGCGTTATTTATGATTTTGGCCTTGGGGTTTAGAGGAGTACAGGATTATAAACTCTCTAATCCTACTGGTGCCTATAACTTTGTAATCTGAAATTTTCTCTTTAATAAAATTGCTCTCTCCTTTCACCCGTGGACGTAGCTAACACAATGTTGGTGAACCACATAAATTTGTGTGCCGATTCTTTATTGTTTCATGTTTTTTGTTCGTCCTTGAGTTTCGATCTCTTGACAAATTTGTCTTTGTTTTGGGGATTTGGTTAAGAATTCAATTGGCTTCTTTAAAAACCAAATGATTATCTTTATCAAACTGACCTTAAAAGAATGTCTTGTAAGTTTTCTTTAGTTGTGGGAATGGAAGCTGTTCTGTTGTTACCAAATTTCTCTTGGTAGTGCTACTCATAATAATGTGGGGTTAGATAAAAACTTTTAGAAGAAAAGGTGAGACAGATGGAAATCGGTTCTCAAATCAAAATTAGAGACAAAAACTGATCTCCTGTTTCTACTTTTCTTTTGATCCGCACGGGCTTCCTCTTCTCATGTCCTTTTATATATACCAAGGGGTGTTGTTTTTCTCTGCTTCAGCATGCTTTTCAAAAGTTAAAATGTCTATAATTAAGTGAAACTAAGTTGAATCATGATTTTGATTTTGTTCACATTTGTAGAACTCTGGTTTCTGACGTTCCTTTCCATGTGCTATCATAATTGAATAACCATGCCAATGTTTCGTTTCTTGCTTTTGTGATTTCTCTCTCATGTTCAACCTCAGTTCCTCTAACCTGAATGCAAAATGCACATTAATGCTGCTTTTTCTTTCCTTTCCCCTTTTTTAATTCTAAATTCCTGAGTTTCTTCCTGCTGCCAAATTGCTGAGATTAGAAAGGAGGAAGCTTAGCCTTTTTTAGATTTGTTGTTTTCACATGTTGGCTTATGATTTAGGATTGTCTCGTGTTGACTTTCTTGTCTGCAATAATGTTATATATGGTCTGGATCTGACTGTGCTTGTAAAATGTGTTGACTTTTCTTTCTTTATTTGTTTATTTGAGAGCAAATTGCAAAAATCACTCCTGATTTAGGGTGGTAGTTGCAATTAAATCCTCAATTTTTAATTGTAAAAATTGGGTTCCTAAACTTTTCAAGTACAAAAATTAGACTCACGATCAAAATTAAACTCTTAAACTTGTACAAATGTTACAATCTATACAATTATATAAGTTCGAAGGTCTAATTTGACTTAATTTTAACAATTATACAACTTTGAGGGTTTAATTTTTAAAATTGAAAGTTAAAAGAGTCTAATTGCAATTATCACCATACTTCAAAGGTGGTTTTCACAATATGCCTTATAATGTTGTTAATATTAATTTATGATGAGGCTAATATGAATTACTTTTTAAAAATATATATAACAAGAAACTCAAATTTTGTTTAAAATAAACAACATACTAAAAATGACTATTTTCAAATATAGCAAAATAAGCTAAACAAATATAGAAAAATTTTAGAGATATACTACGATAGAGAAAGAGTGACCGTGATAGAAAAAGTGATAGAAGTTTATCGCTAAATTCTTTTTATATTTATAAATAATTTGATATTTTTTTTATTTATAATAATTTTCCTAATAAATACTCATCTTAATTTCAATATATATTGTAAAAGAATGAAAGGTTGTGAAGTTCTTTTTTCTAAAAAAAAAATACTTAAACTTATCTTTAGTGGATTTCTTTTTGCATTTTATTTCTTTTTCAAACAAGGGGAGGTATCTTTTTAGAGAGGATACCTTAATTATTAATTAACAAGCCAAGGGACTAAGTGAAGGTAAGTACAACAAGATATTTCATATCCTCTCTATATGTTACCTAGATATGTTCGTTTGGGATTGCTGTAATTTTTAAAATAATTGTTAGCAGTTGTTCTAGAAAAATCAGTTATGAACAGAAGTAAAATAGTGTTCGGTAAATTTTAATTTTAACTAAAATTAGTTACCCTTTATAGTGTTTGGTAAATTATACCAAATTAGCAGATTTTAGTTATATGATATTTTTATTACCATAATTTAAAATTTATTATGATATTTTTATTTAAAATTTTAAATGATTTGAATTTCAATTAATTTTGTTTAATCTAGATTATTTCATAAAAAAAAGGTAAAAAAAATAATTGTTATAAAAAATTTGAATCAATTAAATTTTGAAATCGATGTGATAAAATATTTAAATGGACAAAGACTCATTTGTTAGCTAAAACTTAAGATTTTGTCAAATTAATAAATAAGTTGTTTTACCCAACAAAATAGACAATTAAGATTTTCTCTTAATAACTTTTTAAGGATGCAAACACAATCGCAAACAGAGCCTTAACAAGTTAGATATTAATATTGATGTCGATAGAAAATTTAAACTCTCAAATTGCAACAATACTTGTAGTAAAGAAAAATAAAGACAATAAGCAACCTCATTCACAAACTATAGAGGTTGTTATAAATCATATATTTGATTGTTCATGAATTTAACGGTTGCTAAATGGTTGAAATTAAGCTCTTAAGATAGATATTATCAACTCAATTTTGTGTGTATACATATGAATTTTACAGATTCAATAGATGTACATCCAACTATGATTGTGCTGAATGATAAAATTGAAAATGTTACTTTATAGAGTCTAATCATATGTTTATGTCCAAATTTAGTTGCTAATTTCATCTAATTAGAAATAAATATTTGATAAAATAGAATTTGTAGTGAAATCGAAATTGAAAAATAATATTGCTTTTTGAACAACAATAAACATGTTCGAACAAAACTCCAAACATATTATATAGTTTTTTGGTAATTGAGCATAATCCAAAGTGTGAGTTTATTATATAAAACAATAAAGAAAGCAGATTCTCCTTGGATTTTTGTATCTCCAAATGAAAGTGACACTTGACACGCTATTGCCACTTCCAATATGACTATTTTACCCTTTTTAACTTCTAATTATTACCAAAATTCCATTCCTCATGCCATTAGCCCAAATTGGTAATTACCAAAATACTCATATTTATGTTTTACATATGTTCCTAAATTTTATTAGTTCATCTTTAAAATTTTCCTATTTTAAAAATGTGTAATAAGTTGTTTGATTTTCAATTTTATGTCTAAGATTATTTTACATATTTCATATTTTTAATTTAAATTTTAAAATCTTAGCCTTTTAGTTTCGTGGTTAGTGAAATGAAATTTTAGAAAATTTCGAATATGACATATTAAATCGAAGAAAAAAAAAAGAAAAAAAAGGTGACAATTTAGGAATTTATTTGACTTTTTTTAAAAAAAAAAAATTTAGAGTCATATATTAAATACAAAATTGAAGGTTTAAGACTCCAATATATATTTTTTAAGATTGAGGTGTTTACTAGCCACGTGTCTGTAAGTTAAAAGGATTAAATTTATAATTTAACATCGTAGCATTTTTAAAATAAAATTACTAAAGTCTCGTTTTATAATATTTTATTTTTTGTCTTCTATATTTTAAAATTAAACTCATAAACACTATTTTATTTATATTTTTTTTTATTTTATTACCTTTTTTTTTTTTTAAAAAAAAAATATATATATATATATATATTTTTTAGATTTTCAAGCCAAAATTTATATATATAGAGAGAGAGAGGTGGGAAACCAATATAATTTTTAAAAACAAAAACAAAATTGGACCCCTTTTGTTTAATAAATACAAATTATAAAATGCAATTAAATATGCAAAAACCAAAAGTGGCGTGCTTGCCTTCTCATGATATCTTATCGCAATTCTACAATCTTAATTAATATAATTAAAATCTAAACATTTTCATTAATGTAGGCCATTTCTGGCCTGTCCATGTTAATAAATGATAATCAAATCTATCAATCAATTAATCTAATTGGTTAATGGCCGTCCAATTGACGAAATGTAATTAATTCAAAAAATAAAAATAAAAATTTGAAATCTTTACATCTCCAATTATAAGTTAAATCAAACTAGTTGTTTCAACTTCTTTTCTTCGTATTTAATGATTATAAAAGTAATACCAACTCTCAACATAATTTGAAATATCACGACTTTTAATAATTACAATTTTAGATTTCATACATTTATGCATTATAAATGCTTTTACCTAAACAAAGTGAGATAGTTTTAACACCCTTTAATGCAAAAGGGAAAATAAATAAATAAATAACCCAAATCATCTCTTAAAAAAAAAAATTGAAATACTATTTTGGCCCCGTAATTTTAATCCTTGCCAACTTGTTTATCATTAATTTTCAAAAACAAAAAAAAAATTAATAATAATTTGTCATCTATTAGCATTTTCATTATAAATTTTGAAAATATATTTACATATTATGTTTTCTTACATGAAAACTATGGTTGTTATTTAGCTTATTTCAGTAAAAAAAATGTTTTTTAGAGGTTAAATTTAAGATTTATTGGAGGTAAAATAATTAAAATTGAACTTTTAAAAGTTGAAATACTAAAATTGAACCAACTTTACCATATAATGACTAAAATGATATTTTAATTGAAAAGAAATGCATAACAATGAGATTGTGACACGTGTGCATATTTTAAACTTTTTCAATTCTTTTTTTACACAAAACTTTTACGGTAAAAATTAAAATTTGACTTTTACTAAAGAGGGAAAAAAAAGCCGTTGTAAATGCTACACACATAACACAATAAATGCTCCAAGTAGTGCATGGCTAAATGCTGTTTCAAAGAACTAGAGATATCAAATCTAATAATTTATGAAGGCAAATAAAAAACACACAATAATAACAATAATTAGCTTAAATTAAAAAAAATTATTTTAAATGACAAAACTATTAAAAATATTCACACGTAATAGCAAAATATCACAGTCTATTTACGATAGACCGCAATAGATCGAGATAGTACTGGAGGCCCAAGCCATCAGTGTGATACCACTCTGGAAGAGCTAGAATTCTAACCTTGTGTCAGGACCTACGGGCCAAGGGACAGTCTCAGGTAGACAGTTTCTATGGGACGTAGGCCTCCCAAAAGGTAACGGAGGCGGCGTTCGCAGAGGAATATGGCATAACCATCCAAAACTTGACTCCGCGCTGCTCTGCTATGCGCTATTCATGGTGCTACTGTAGAAAATACCTTATTTGAGGATGGGGATGGTGCAGCGAGAAAGAATAGGAATGAATAGGAGTACTATTCTGTTGCCGAAAAGAGCTTCTTAGCCAACACTCACTAAGATAGATTTTTTTTTTTTAATGGATACAGATAGTAGTAATCTATTGTCGTCTATTACAAATAAACATTGAAATTTTGCTATATTTATAAATATTTTGGTTCATTTTTCTATATTTAAAGACAACCCTAAATTAAATTTATATAGTACACCATTTGAATTTTTAAAGTCTTGTCTTAACTCCACTAAATCTTACAAATTTTCTA
The DNA here is from genome assembly GCA_031780015.1 of Citrullus colocynthis. Lineage (NCBI taxonomy): Eukaryota > Viridiplantae > Streptophyta > Magnoliopsida > Cucurbitales > Cucurbitaceae > Citrullus > Citrullus colocynthis. Next base: position 54,701 of record QLSR01000256.1, read on the forward strand.
TTAGATTTCACAATTCTCTACATTTTAGTGAGTCTAGCTGTTTGTTAACATAAACATAATTTAGTTGTAATTGACATCTCACACATTTGCTGTACTAAGAAAACTCCAACCGTTTAACTTTATTAGCTATGAATTTGATTGCCATGTTCCAAAACCAAATCAACTACACTCTTGATCTAACAAATAATCTCTGTGTGTATATATATATATATATATTAAAGTTTCATTCTTATACAACCAACTATATGAAACCACCAAATCCATTATTTCTCAGCCTGGAATAATTTCTTATTAAATAGAGACTAAATAAATGTATAAATATGGCTAAATTACCAACTTTTTCATATATGAAAGTAAAAAACAATTTAATTAACCTAATAATTAGGATAAGTGAATAATAATAATAATAATAATAATAATAATAATGACAACAACAAGTTGCTTAAGGTTAGAGTTTAAGAGACAAATCAAGAAAATTGGACTGATCTTGATCTTGTTTGGTCTGAGAATGAACAATATTAACATTATTACTACTCTCATTACCCGCGTTTGAGCTTCCAATCGCCGCCCATCCTCCCAAGTCATCAAATCTTCCAAAATTCCGGCCACCGACCTCCGCCGTCAACCGACCCACCGCCGGCTGCTGACCCATAAACAAAGGCCTTGGCCATAATTGAGAACTAGGCCCTGCCCCACCAAAATACAATCCCATAGCTGGCTTCTGAATTTGCTGAGAGTGCGCGTGAATTCCCAACGAGGACCGTCGGTCAAACGCGCGGCCGTGGAGTGGAATCGCGGCCGCCCAATCGAATTTCTGGACTCGCTTGGCTAAAGTCCTCTCTCTTTTGTGGGCATTTTGATGGCCTCCTAAAGCTTGGGAGCTGAAGAATTTTCTTTGGCAATAATTACACGAGAAAATTCTGGGTCTTGTTGTTGAATCTGAAGATTTTGATGAGAGTTGAAGATCCAAAAGCCGGCTCCGCTCCTCCGATAATTCCCCGCTAATTTCTTTCTCATCCTCTTCCTCGCCGTCGCCGGAAAATGGGTTCCGCTCGGTCGGGGATTCCATAATTTGAAAGAAGGAGCTGAGATTTTTATTCTTTTTTTTTTTTTTTTTGGTCGGGAAAATGAAAATTGATTTGTTATAACTTATAAGTATTTATGGATAATGGTTCGGATCTTGGAAGGACATTGAGAAACTGTACATAAAAAGCCTCAAACTGTACTGTACAAACCAAAAAATAATAGTAATAATAAGAATAAGAAATCATTTTTGGTCTCTCTTCTTAATTTGATGTAAAAGCATAATCATCACGTTTTTTTTTTTTTTTTTTTCCCTTTTTGGGATTTTATATGACGTAGGCTGTTTTTAAATTTTGAAAAGAAAATTCTCTATTTAGCATTTTATTTCTGAGAATCAATCATTTCAGTAGTGGTGTTTAAGGAACTACGTACAATGAATGAAATCAATTAGTAGAATTAATTATACCAATTTGTTAATTGTTGCTCTATAAAAAAAGGGTAACCTCTCTTTTGAAGGTTAATGAAGATTTGATATATGTGTCTAATAAACTTAGGTTGGACAAGTTACATAAATTTAGGACAGAAAATTAATGGATTTAACTAATACAAGAAATTTTTTAATTTCTCCTCCAAATATATGTAATATGTAGGTTTTAGAAGAAACGCATAATGTTTTAATTCATAGTTAAAAAAACTCATTAAATAATTTTTTTTTTTTTTAAATAACAAACTTTGTTAAAATCCAAAGCTAGGTTTCCGATAATAATCATGCCAAATAATGTGTCTTTTCAAACAAATTAAGTTAAATGTCTACTTTTATCTTTTCGAAATTATAAATTTGGTCCGTATAGTTAGAATTTCGTTCTTACGGTTTATTAATTAGAATGTAGTGTCTATGGTTTGATAAAATCATTATAAATAGTCCTTTATGATTTTATCAAGGGTAATTGTTTTAAATGACAAAATTGTTGAAAATATTTTTAAATATAGCAAAATGTCACTATCTAGCAGTGATACATAGTGATAGTGATAGACATCGATAGACATCTATCAATGCTTATCATCGATAGACACTGATACACTACAGTCATTTATCACTGTGATAAACAATAACATTTTACTATATTACTGTGATAGACAATGACATATAACATCTTTTACCGTTGTGGTAGATGATGTAGTGATAAATGATAGTAGGGTATTAGTGTCTATCGTGATAGACAATGACATTTTGCTATATTTGAAAATAAGTTGACTAAGTTGACTCATTTTGCTTACTTGAAAACAACCATTTTATCAAACGATGAGGTTTTATCAAATTATAAAAACTAAGTTCCAAATTTTAAAACCATAGAGTCTAAATTCTAAAACCATAGAGTCTAAATTCTACATTTCTCCAAACTATAAGACAAAATTTATAATATAACCTTTTTTTTTAAAAAAAAAAAAAAAAAAAAAAACTCTTAAACTTTACCATTTATTTTTAATTAAAAAACTGTTTCAAAAAGCATCTGTAAATAGTGTAGATCATTTAATATAATTTTAGACAAAAATCGAGACTTCAAATCATCTGACGTTGACATAAAACAAAACTAAAAATTTTTTAAACCAATTTTTCATCCAAAATCCTAACGAATTTCTATTCAAATGATAGTTTTGAAACATTTACAAAACTTCGTAAATAATATTACAATCTTAGAAAGAATAAAAGGGTGTTCGGCTTATCGACTTCATAAGTTGATACTAAATAACACAACGCTATTGAACTTCATCTTTTCCTCTTTATCTTGTGTCTTAAATTTCAAATTAAACAGCTCTAAATCGAGCTCGAAGATAATGCAGACTTTCTACCCTTAACATATTATTAACATTAACTCACATGTGTTGGAAAGAATCGGTTTTGAAAGGTTATGACAAAGTATAGCATTGAGTGGAGGGTGTCAGAAAGGGACCTAATTCTTCAGGTGGGTTATTGATAATTGATGATAGAGGGGACAATATGGGACGTTAGTCAAACAACTATGTCCATTTGGTACTTCAAAATCTCTCTGCCTTATATTTTAAGGCCACCCTCTCCTTAACTCTCTCTTTCTTTGTGGTGGGTACCCTCAAAGTTTGGACCTTTTTGTGTTAGTGAATCAGTTTTTTCTTTTCACATTTCTTATCAATGCCTATTATTTTGCTACATGCCCTACAAACACCCAACCTTTTTCACTTCTGTATTGTCACCTTCCTATCTTTCCATTCTTCAAACTCTAAAATTTCAAATAAACAAATGAATAAGAGATTGGATTCTTTTTATATATAATTTTATAAATTATATAATAGGAAATTATGGAGTCAACCTAAATATAACCAATGATTCAAATATATACTGATTTTTCGATTAATTGATGACATGTTGTCTACATAGAAGAAAAACATTACTCCCCATATTAGATATTTTGAACCCTATGGATATTTGTTTTTACATTTCTTTAATATTTAAATAGATTTTAAATATACGTCTTTTAAATTAGACTCTGACTTTTCTTCATCTTTTAACAAAGAAAACGTAAGTGTAAGAAAGAGTTAAAATGTCTTACTTTAATTATTTAGGCTCTGTTTGGTAATTCTTTCGTTTTTCGATTTTGTTTTTTTTTAAAAAAATTAAGTTTATCTTTTCTCATTTTCTTTACAATGGTTTGCATCTTTTTTGAGTTGATTCTTAGTCAAATGCCAGAAAAAAAAAAAAAAGTCTTTGAAAACTTTTTTCAGTTTTCAAAATTTAGCTTAGTTTTTTAAAATATTGATAAAAAGTAGATAACAAAGCAATAAATTTAGAGGTAAAATTGGTGTTTATAGACTTAATTTTCAATAACAAAAAATCAAATGGCCACCAAACTCGTTAGTTGCTGTACTAATTTTACTAGATCTAAAGTTTAACTAATAATTAGTTTTTGTATTAATTTTACTAGATCTAAACTTTTCTATAAATACCTCTCTTACTTTACTCTCAAGCCACACAAGATATATAACATCTTTAATCCTCTCTTATTTCTACTTTTCTTATATTTGTCTCATTCGCTCTTTTGAGTAATTGATCTAAAGAAGGGTATTCTTAGTTGAAGAGCTTTGAGCTTAACCTTTCTGTACAAAGTGGTTTGAGTTATACAACGTTTTAGTTGGGTTGTTGTATCATAGAGGGGGACAAACCAAGTAACATCTATTGAATCGGTAGTTGATATAAAAATATATAATACACACTGCAAAGGGTTTGAATCTTCTAAAAGAGAGCAAGATATTTATGCCTTAACTTAATTATTTAGGTGTCTATTTCTCAATATTTACTCTAATTTTTCTCAATTATTTGGCGCTTCCAAGCAATATTTGACAAATTGGTCAATATGGTTTAATTGTTAAAACAACATATTCATTCAAAAAAAGGTTTTAAAATTTGAGTTTCTTCCTCGGCATGTTGTTGAATAACATAATAAAAAATTTTGAATGTATTATGAAAAAACACTTTTTTATAAGGCGTAACTAATATTTTAAATCTTTCCTCTCGTCCATTTTGAGAAACAAAAAGAGAGCACTTTTTCTTAAAATCTTTGGTTATTTAATAAAGGTTTGTTTGAAATGACTTTTCAAATTAGGTGTTTAAAAAATTATTTTTAAGTGAAAGAAAAAATAACACTTAAAAGTCATCAAAATATATGTCCTACGTAATACGAATTTCGAAAAATATCTTTAATAGTTAAATGTATTTTTTTAAAATAGTTATTTCAACCCACATAAAATTGCAAATAAAGGCTTTTCTATTATTTTAGAAGTTAGAAGTTTTATTATCAAACGTGAATGTAACTCAACTAATTAAGACATATATGCTCTTGACAAATTAAAGTTTAATCTCACCTCATTCAAATTTTGTATCAGTTTAAACTGACCTATCAATCGTGACAATGTGAACATGAATCAACTAACATAAAAGCATTGTACTATCGACCTAAGAAGTGAAAAGTTCGAATTTTTTATTCAAAAATTAAAAAGAATAATAAAATAATTTGACCAATCAAGTAGTCAATGAGATAATAATTACTAAAAATTAAAAGAAAATATGGGATATTTGTGTCCAACATTTATGAGGGTATTTAATATTTTAAAAGTCAGTTTAGTTTATTTTTGTAAGTTATATATTGAAGAAGATCTAGATATATAATAATATTAATAATAATTGAAAGAAATAGAGTAGAGGAAAAAGTTGAAACTTTTGAAATTGAACTCTCATGGTGTTATCCAAAGGGACACATCATGTGATTGCATGAATCATTTACTTTATTTATTATATTGAAACTAAATCTCTTTATGAGATTTCTTTGTCTTTCTAACATTTGAGTATCTAAATTTTATAAAAAGACACTCCACTATTTTTATTTTATTTTTAGCTTATTTTATTTAATATTGGACTTCCTCACTTGAATATTTTGATAGACATATTGGTTTTCATAAATATTTTTGTTTTGTGTGTGTTTTTTTTTTTAATCTTTAAACATGAAAATGACTGATTCCCTTACTTTTCTTTGAAATGTCAATTCATAAAAAATGCAAATACTATTTTAGTCCTTGCTTGGTCTTATACTAATCTAATAAATGAAGTCATTTCATGCAAACTACAAACCCTTATGATTCAATGCCATTTTTATTTATGGCCTTTTGATTAATTTTAAATATTTTATTAGTTACTAATATATTTTTTTTTATATCGTGAATCATCTTCACAAATACTCATTTGAAAATTATTAGAAATAGAAAAAATATCAAACTATTTACAAATATAGAAAAATTGATTGCGATAGACTTCTATGCTCAAACGATAGAAGTCTATCACTGACAATTGTTGATAGAAAGTAAAAATTTTCTATATTTGTATTTATTTTGACTTATTTTTTTATATTTGAAAACAATTTATACTTATTTATGATAAATGTTTAAATACTACTTTGGTCCCTATCCTTTTTGTTTTTATTCATTTTGATCCCTATACTTTCAAAATGTTCATTTTAGTTCCTATATTTTAAACTTTGGTTCATTTTGGTCCTTGTACTTTCAAGATATTCATTTTGATCCTTGTACTTTCAAAAAGTGACCATTTTGGTCCATTCATTTTCATTTTTACTTCATTTTTAAGGAATCGAAATGATAACTTTTTTAAAGTTCAAGGACAACAATGAGCCAAAGTTGAAATTACAAGGACCAAAACGAACATTTTAAAAGTATAGGGACCAAAATGAACTAAAGTTGAAACTAAGAGACCAAAATGAATATTTTAAAAGTATCAAAACCAAAATGAACCAAAGCAAAAAATACTGAGACTAAAGTAGTATTTAAAACTATAATAAAATATAAAGATATTCTTAATTTCTTAAAAAATAGAAAAGTAATACATGTGTAACATTATTTCTTAAAAAAAGGCTGTAAGATGTGGTAATAATAAATTTTGGAAAATACTTATTTGATCCAGTGAGGTTTTTGGTTTTATATCCATTTGGTCCTTTAGCTTTCAAAATGTTACTATTTTAGTTTTAAATTTTGAGTTTGATTTAAATTTAGTCCCAATGTCTCAAAAATGTTACAATTTTAACCTTAAGGTTTGATTTTTGTTTTAACTTGGTCTCTAAGTTTCAAAACTTACAGTTTTTAACCTTGATTTCTTTTAATTAAACATCCACCTTCAATCTTTAGTGTTAATGAATATTTATTAATATAAAAGAATTATAATTTATTAAGTTTCATTATTTTTTCCATCACTATTAAAATTAATTCTAAATTTTACTTCATAATATTTCTTAATTGATTAATAAATATTAACGCCAAAATTGAATGTGAGTATTTAATGAAAACATTAAGGTTAAAAGTATACATCTTGAAACATTGGAACTAAATTGAAATAAAATTAAAAAATCTAAGTTTCAAAAGCATAACATCTAGAAATTTTGAAATCTAAGAAGTAAATTAAAATCAAATTCTAAATTTAAAGACTAAAATTGACTTTTGAGAAAAAGAAAACGATTTTTCCCATAAAATTTCCTCATGACATTAGAATACGAATTTGGTTTCAGGACGGCCCAGAGGTAGAATTGTCAAGTGAGGGTCTATAGTCCTTTGGACGGCCCATAGGCCTACAAGCCCACATTTCATTTCCCAATAAATAACATTTAGGCTTGGGCTTGGGCTTAGCATTGGGCCTCCATATTGGATGCGAATATATGTAAGAAATTCTATTTTTATCTCGCCCCAAAATTTTCATATAATTTCACTTTAATCCTTCAACTTTCAAATATGTTGTTTCGTCCCCAACTAAATTGTATATTATAAAATATTTTGGTCTTGCTATTACTTATTTAACAAGAAATTGAATTCATTTTAAAATTCACTGCTAACCTTTCATATGCGTATACATAACTCTTCAAAATATACGTAATACAAAAGCATCTATTTATGTTTTTGTTTGATAATTTAAAAAACACTAACATAAAACGAACAAAAATGGTCATTTATAGAGTTAAATTTAAAAAAATTTTAAAATTAAACCAGGTTACAAAATAAGGAATTAGAATGAATAAATACGAGGCAACAAACATAGTTCAACTCATTAAGACATGTTCGAGACTTAGATCATCATTGTACATGTTCTTGAAGTAAATATAATAATAAACATGAAATTTAAGAAATAAAACAAAATTTAAACATATAAAAATGATTGAATGACATACATATATACCATTTAACTCAGTGATCGAAGATTGGAATCCTCGACTCATTTATTATTAAACTAAAATCAATTGAAATAACCATTTCTTTTTTGGTTGAATTCAATGAATATTGAATTAATCCATGTAAATTTGATACACAACCCCAATGAATCAATCATCAATGACAATGATATTACATATATTTTAATTAGATCAACTAATTTTAATAATATTATTGGTGTGAGACAGACAACTAGCCTATTTTAACACATGTTAGAACTAATTTGTTTAATACATTTAAAAAATGAAAGAAAAATAAAAAAAAAAAAAAACAATTGAGATTCAAAGTGTATTGTGTGTATGTAATAGATGCATGCATTTAAAAAAGTAGAGGGCAAATAATGTAAGTGGAAAGGCACCAAATTTTAGCCAATATGGTTTTATGCTAGAAGAAAAGAAGGTGGGAGGAAGGTACTTACAAACCTTATATTTATATATATAATTCTAGGTTTTAATTAGTACTATATCTCATTATAGGAGACAATATTAGCTAATTCCACACACCCTATAATATTCCTATCTTTCTCTTTCTATGAAACTAAAAATATATCAAACTTAATTGTTTCGGTTTGACATTTCCATCAATATTTACTCATCTGATTTACTCATCAAGATGAGAGATAAATCTACATCAATATAAATATAAAATGAAAACTACCCTTTTGATCTCTGAATTTTTAAGAACAAGTGCTTTTGATCTCTAATGTTTCAAGTTCACCATTTTAGTTCCTAAGTTTTCAAGAATAAGTTTAGAATGTCTCTCAACTAATACATTTATTAAATTTAAATATATATGAAAAAAAAACTAAATATATGATGTAGCAATATAATTCGACGAAAATATAATTTTTAAATCTTTCTCACGTATCTCTCTCTCCTCTCTCTTCCACTTCTCTCTCCTCCATCTCCATCTTCTCTCTTTTGTCTCTCATTTTTCAATAATCTTAGCTTCCTAAACGTTTCTCTCTATTTTGGGGTGCTTATATACTCTTTGATTTTTCTTTATTGGGTTAAACATGAGAGACATAAGAGAAAATATGGAGAGAGATAAGTGAGAAAGATTACAAAAAAAAAAAAAAAAAATTATATATATATATTTCTACAAGTCATTTTGCCACGTTATATATTTAATTAATTTTATTTTTAAATTTAATAGATTTATTAATTGAGTAACCTTTTAAATATATTCTTAAAAACCCATAGACTAAAATAGCCAATTTAAAATATTACGAACTAAATGCGCATTTTCTTAAAAACTCTAGATCAAAAGAGTATTTGTCCCAAATATAAATAATAAATTAAACATGCAATCTTGTATATGAAAAAGTATAGAAACAAGGTTTATTTATCAATTTAAATCTATATTTCTTTGTTTTTATAATTTTTTTTTAAAAATATTCATCGATATACATATTTTATAGATATTTTTGTTAAATTGAAATACAGACATTTTCATAGTTATCGACATTTAAAAGCTTGTAGTCCCAAACAATATTTAACTCATAAGATCTAAGTCATCGGAGCTTGAAATTTTGATCCATCCACCTATTGAAAAACTCCATTTTATTCCAAGTATGGTATATCTAAGTAGCATGGCCACATGTTTGAATATATTAATGAAATAATAGTTTAATGAAGCGTTAACTTTTTTAACAAGTTTTAACAAAAATATATATATATATATATGGATGCGGTAAAATTGAGGAGCAAAATAAAAAAAATAAATAAATAAATACGAAAATTGAAAAATTATAATATTAAAATAATAAAATAATATAAAAGTAATTAAAATAACCAAATTAAATAAAATAAATTTAAAATAAACAAAAATAAAGAAAGTAGAACTTTATGGAAAATGAAATTTCAAATTTCACCGATCTTTTATCTTCTTTTCTCTTCAATGTGTGTGTTACAATGTTCACCAAAAGCCTCTATTCATATAGATAGTGACATTTCATGGCTACTAAGGATGTGTCACATGACCTTTAGCTACTAAGATTGGCTACATAGACATCTATTTATAAATATAATATTTATAATAAGAAAAACTTTATTGAGATTTTTTTTAATAAAAAAAAGTAAGTATTAAATTGAGTATTTTCTTAAAAATTAAGAATCACTATACAAAAAAAATATGTTTACGAAAATCTATGTGAATGTGATATATAAGCTTATAGCTCAACTAGTGGGATATATATTTCTCTTTCTTTTTTTAGGCAAAATCGATGTGCAAAACTTGAATGTGTATGAGTTGGATTAGACGTGTTTTCTTGACTAACTCGAAATTTTGAGTTAGTTTGAGTTGACAACCTTGCACCTAAATGAAATATCTAATCCAATTCAACCAAACCCTTAAAATTCAATAAGGGTTGAGTTGTCTGGTTATTTTTTTTTATTTAAATTTTTAATTTAAAACGTTCACTTATCTGATAACTGAAATTTCATAAAATTTAAATATTAAATATCTATGATATTTATTACAAACTTTAAACAAAGATATATATATATATATATATATATATATATACATATAATTCGGGGAAGGCTGTATTTCTCCAAATTCTTTTTTAGCCAACCTGCGATCCAACCCAATCGAAAAAAAGTAAAAAAAGTTTAACCCAACCCAACCCAATTCAATCCTTACATTTTGAGTTGGATAATCTAGTTATACGGTATTTTGAATCATTTGAACACTCTAACTAAACTTAACTCTCGAATAGACAAGATATGTCCTTTGCTGATATTGAAATCTTCATCGAAGATATTATATTGGGAACATTGTTAATATTATTAAATTTTATCATATCTGTGAAAAGAAAGACAAATTTCCTCACAAAATTGTGTCGTAGATTATGCTTGCCTACAAAAAAAAATTACTGACATAATTTTATTTTTATTTTTTTAATTTCAATCCGTATATTATTATTATTATTATTTTGTCTCTCCACAAATCCACAACTTATTCTATTGTTTTATATACATATTTCAACTGGTCAAAGGAGCTTTTTGGATGATGTATAATTTTTATTTAGGAAACTTAGGTATTTTATGAGATTTATGATTGTGTCTACACTGAGCATAATTTTATATATTTTTTTGGAATCACTTTACAGTATATTGTTAGGTGTATATATATAATTTGACATATTAAATGAAGTCTTATTTAGTGTTATGGATAACTGATAAGTCATGTAGTTGTTTCTTTTTCTTTCAAAATCGTTGTTGATTAACTTAAAAATAATAGATAATTATGACAATTTTAATACACTGAATCATCAAATATTTTTGTTTTCCCTTTTCTAAAGAAGGTAAACATTATATAATTATCTCTCTTTTTTTCTTATTTCCACTTTAACCCTATTTTAATTATTCTATTTAAATATAATTAAATATGCTAAAGTATTCGTAATTTTACCATAACCTATTAGCTTAAATCATTGAGTCAATCGGTGATTTAATATAATTCATATCACATACATTTATTTTTTAAACTCTCATTAAACAAGGACAAATTGTATACTTATTTTATATGAAAACACACATAAAAATCAAATGGTATGATGTGTTAAAGGAATAAAAATTTTACAAAACATATATCCATCCTATCATTAAATTTAATTTTAATGTATATACTTTTCTACATATGTCTTCAAATTATTTTTACTGTTCCTCACATATACTTTAGAGGATACTAAAACTTCAAACTCCACAAAACAAATTTTTAAATGTAGAAAATCCAAAAAGAAAAAAAAAAAAAGTGATTTGATAAGAATCTATGATATGGAATATAAAGCTACTCTTCACACCCACTAATATATATGTGAAATACAAAGCACACCAAAAAAAAAAAAAAAAAAAAAAAAAAAAAAAAGAAAAAAAATTTGTTTTTTAAAAAAAAAAAAATAAAAAAAAAAAAAAAAATAAAAAAAAAAAAAAAAAAAAAAAAAAAAAAAAAGAAAAAAAATTTGTTTTTTAAAAAAAAAAAAATAAAAAAAAAAAAAAAAATAAAAAAAAAAAAAAAAAAAAAAAAAAAAAAAAAGAAAAAAAATTTGTTTTTTAAAAAAAAAAAAATAAAAAAAAAAAAAAAAATAAAAAAAAAAAAAAAAAAAAAAAAAAAAAAAAAGAAAAAAAATTTGTTTTTTAAAAAAAAAAAAATAAAAAAAAAAAAAAAAATAAAAAAAAAAAAAAAAAAAAAAAAAAAAAAAAAGAAAAAAAATTTGTTTTTTAAAAAAAAAAAAATAAAAAAAAAAAAAAAAATAAAAAAAAAAAAAAAAAAAAAAAAAAAAAAAAAGAAAAAAAAAAGCATAGAGTATATATATGTAACATCACCATATCTATGAATATCTAATTAATTTACAAAATCTTTTAGCCACTATCCCCATTAAACCAAACTCACCCACCTTATAAGGCCAACTCTTTGTCTTCTTCTTAAATTCCAAAAGCTGATATGGGTAAGGTAACAATCCCAATTTGGAGAGATAAGGAGAGTAAAAGAAAGGGTTTTTAAGAGAGAAAATTTTAAGGACAAATTGTAAAAACTACTCTTAAAGTGTGACGGTAGTTGTAATTATACCCTTAAACTTTCAATAATAGCAATTGAGTCTTTGAAGTTCTAAAAGTGTTAAAATTGGACACTCAAATTTATAATATTTGTAAAAATTGAACCCTGAAACTTATATAATTGTGTAAGTTTTGAGAGTTCAAATTTAACATTTGAATAAGGTTGAAGAGTCAAGATACTTTTTAAGATTTGCCCCAAAATTTAATTAGATTAGATAAAAATAGATATTTAAAAAGGGAAAAAAGATTCCAATCACATCAAGTAATGATTTTTATTAATATTTTTATTTTCAATAAGTGGCATTTAAAATCAGCATGCTTTGGTGTGCTTAGTGTTATGGGTTTTCCACCACAAACAAAAGTGCTCAAATTTACCTCCTTTTTCATCATTTGATTTTGCCTTTGGATTGGAACCCATTTCTCAATTCACTCTCCTTTTAATTTTATTTATCACCATGCAAAGTGCTTATGCATCTTTCCTTTCTTCTCAAACTCTCTTTCTCTCTTTTTTTATTTTTTATTTCTTAATTCTAGTCTCTTCCAATAATATCATGTTGAATTACTTTTTCCTTTTTAGTCCCTATGAATTTGGTCTTTTTTTACACTTTGATTATTATTATTATTTAAAATGATTGCAGTCCTTTTTTTTTTTTTTTTTTAGTTAAATCATTTTTTTAATGAAATAAATACTCCTATTATTTTGAAAGTTACCGAATTTTCCTTCCTACATTAACATTTTAAAACTATTATTGACGTAGAAATTCTTTGGAATATTCGATAAAAAATCGACCTTGTAGTGACTTGAAACAATGTAGTGGTAACCACGACGTTTGTTTGAATCAAGTTTGAAAATATGACATTAAGATACCTTAATTTTTCGCCAAACATTTTTACGGCTTTCTATTCTAAGTTTATAAATAGTAACTACGTTGCAAACTTTAAAAGAAGAGAAGTATCTTTTAAACAAAATGACGAACTGTGACAATGTTTTTTTTGTATTAGTTTTATAATTTAGCATTTTTGTCCTATAAAGCATTCTATACTAGATGTTAATCAAATTATATATATATATATATATATATATATATATATATATATATATATATATATATATATATATATTTATTAAATCCATGTTGACAATTAATTGATATTTAGATACAACTGCATAAGTATGTGTGTTGAATCTCCGATCTCAAGAGATAGAGTGTATGTCAATACTCCTACACTAAGCTTACTTTGACTTGTTCAAAATCAATTTCGCAATATATTTATGAATAATAAAAATGAAATATTTGGTGATCTAATTTTATGAATTTGTTTGTAACTTATAATTTTGGTATAATTGCTATTTTATGATATTATATTGTCTTAATAAATTTAAGGATAGTTGTAAATATAACAATTAGATCCAACGTATTAGCATATATAACAAAATTTTTAAAAAATTGCAAATATAGCAAAATTTTACTGTCTATCTGTATGATAGACACAAATAGTAATCTATTGCAGATTTTGCTATTGTTTGTAAATATTTTCAACAATTTTGTTGATTTAAAATAAATTTACGATTTCTTATTTTAAAATTTGGGTCAAAATCCTTCCATCTATCTTTCAAAAACCCTTATCCCCAATCCCCAATAATTCTCAAAACCTAATTTTATTATTTGAGGAAATCAACGTTATGTTTTTTTTTTTTTTTTCCTTTGAGGAAACACCCTTATCAAATCTATGATCTCATATTCTAAAAATACTAATTTTAAATTATCTCAAAATTCAAAACTTTAGATTAAAAGGTTTGAATACATCATTCCCTTTTAGCCAACTCAAATGATGTTTAACTCATAAAAAAGAAACNTCTTAGAGAGTCAAAATGCACACTTGAGTTGAGTTTTCCAACACAATTTCACCCCTTGAAAATTACTCAAACTTTGATCTCAAAAGCATCCCTTTCCCACTTTATAAAAAGAAAAAGCTGTTAAAAGCTCAAGTTTTTATTTTACTTAATTAATTCTGATTTGTGAAATGCATCAACATCAATGGTATAATGGTAATGGGTGATTGACACGTGTCTTACAGAGACTGTCTTGCTGGTGCTCCCGACCGCACATGATCCTACCCTTTGGGAATCTTAATACGTTATTCCCTGTTTAGGGAATCTGCAAATAAAACGATTTTTGTTCCCACAGTTTTAAAAGGAATTCAATGTGATGCCTATTTGTAGCCTCATTGTTTGGCTTATGGTTTTTTTTTTTTTTTTTTTTTTTTTTTTTTTGAAATTTTAAAAAAATTTTTTTTTTTTTTTTTTTTTTTTTATTTTTTTTTTTTTTTTTTTTTATTTTTTTAAAATTTTTTTTTTTTTTTTTTTTTTTTTAAATATTTTTTTGTGTTTTTTTTTTTTTTTTTTTTTTTTTTTTTTTGAAATTTTAAAAAAATTTTTTTTTTTTTTTTTTTTTTTTTATTTTTTTTTTTTTTTTTTTTTATTTTTTTAAAATTTTTTTTTTTTTTTTTTTTTTTTTAAATATTTTTTTGTGTTTTTTTTTTTTTTTTTTTTTTTTTTTTTTTAAAAAAAAATCAAACTTTATTTTGGTCTTCATGTTGGAAGCTTTTCTATTTTTTGCTTAAATGTAACTAATTTATGTTTGTTTGTTCTATTTTTTTTCAATTGTTCTTACTATTTATCAAACAAACAAAATAAAAGTAAAATGGTTGAGTGATATACACAACCACCCCTAGTTTGTTTACTTAAATATCTAATCGGCTGATATGAGGAAGTTAATGACCAAATCTCTTGTTGAGGCCAAAGATTTAAAGCTCCTAACTTACATTTGTTGCATTAAAAAAAAGAAAAAGTTGAGTGTTCTCTTTCGGGATAAATTTAAATTTAAAGCTTAACCATGAACCAAAAACATGCAAAGCTGTAAAACAAGATCTTGAAATTGTTAGGAAAAAAAAAGAGTAAATAATTTGGATTATGATGGTTATTTCGCAGTAGCAAATATAGATTCTAACCCCTAGTTTTTAAATTAGACTCCAATCTTAACCCTTTGATTTAACTTTTTTCTTTTTTTTTAAAACTTTACAATATTCTCTAAGTTTTTTGGTATAATAATTGCGGTGACGGGGGTATTAAACTTTTAATCTCATAGAAAAAGAGTATTCTAATAAATAAGATTCAAAATATTGAAAAGTTAATACGTTTAAATATTGTAAGAAAAGAATATTTAAAAAGGAAAATAAATTTAACGAAAAAAAGGAACTTTTTGAAAGAAATTAACGAAAAAAAAAAAAGAGATTAAATTACAAATTTAGTGGAAATTTTAATTTTCTCCCGAAGGAATTTAGCGAATTTATAAAAAGAAAAAAGAAAAAAAAAATGGGGTTTTTTGTGGGTCAACCCGTAGTCGGCGTATAAGACACGCGCCGGAATCCGAAATCGCAGAAACGAAATTCCATTTCTTTTCGCATCCGCCTTGAAAGCTGAGTGAGAGCGAAAGGTTCCATCTCAGCAAAGTCTACAGACACTCCCTCTGCTCTGCTCCCTCTCTTCCCTGTCCGTAGATAATTTCAGATTCCAATTCCCCATTTCTCTCTCTTCTCCTTCAAAAAAATACCTCACCATAGCTTCGTTAATTACCCAATTTCCCATCCTTTTCCCCCAATCCCATTTCTTAATCTCACTCACATCCCCCTTTCTCCTCATTATTTCATCTGGGTCTTCCCCAATCTCATCCAAATCCTTCCCCCAATCCAACTTCTTGCCTCTTCCAACCTTAAACGATGACGGTTGAACCTAGACTCGATGACCCAATTGACCAATTTCCCACTGGAATGCGTGTTCTCGCTGTTGACGACGATCCCACTTGTCTTTTGATCTTGGAGACTTTGCTTCGTCGTTGCCAGTATCATGGTTTGCCCTCCTCCTCTGTTTTCAGCGCCTTCTTTTCTACTTGCCTGTTTAATGTTTCTGTTTCTGAAGATTGCGTCTCTCCATTTTGATTTTTACTGCCCATTCTGGTGAGATCTTTACTTAGTTGCTTCTTGGTTTGTCAAATTATTCGATCCGTTGACTTGATTGAATGTAAGGGAATAAGGTTGATATTGAACTTTAATTTCGACTTTTGGATTCCCTTCTTATTCCAACACACTTTTATTATATTATCCTATACTTTGATTTTTCTTTTTTGTGTTGCATGAGGTTGGTTCATAGATTCTTTATGTTCAGTTTAGTTATTGACATTCATCTCATGCTCGAAAGCTCTTTTAGGTTCTGGGATGTTCATGTCTTGGATGCATTTATACATGGTGCATATTTTTGGAAACTTTTCTCAATCAAATCAGATTGCTACATACCATTTCTTTAGATGGAACTGTCTAGTTTTTAATCTTGGTAACGCCCCAAGAAAATTAATGTTGTAGATTCAATGCTCATCAAAATCTCATTTCTTCTGATCTACCAAGTTTGCTATATTTCTGGATTTTTTTCCTTTGTTGGTCTATAGGTCGAATGATTTATTTGTGTTTTGAAGACATAATCAAATGTAACTTAATTGTTTTCATTGGATGTTGCAGTCACTACAACTAATCAGGCTATTATGGCACTCAAGTTGCTGAGGGAGAACAAGAACAAGTTTGATGTGGTTATCAGTGATGTTCACATGCCTGACATGGATGGATTTAAGCTGCTGGAGCTTGTTGGGCTGGAGATGGACCTGCCTGTTATTAGTAAGTTTTAAGTTGCCTACCAGACTTCATCTCTCCGCCTTTCCCCTATTTTCATGTCTGAAAACTTTTCAATAAAAATTTGAAGGTCTATTGTGGAGATAGATAAATAATGAATTTTAAGATTTCTCAAGTTGATCAGAGACTCAAACTTTGGCTACTTTAGAGAAATGTATGAAGTTTTCTTACTAAAAAGTGATCTATTTTGCACTTTTATCCTTCAGTTTTATTTATTTATTTATTTTTTCAAATTTAAGGTAAAACTGCAGGATATTAATCTGTTGTTTGTTTCAATTTGATCTGTCAACGTGTTCTTAGTGCTTTCTGCAAATGGAGATCCCAAACTTGTTATGAAAGGAATTACTCATGGAGCATGTGATTACTTGTTGAAACCTGTTCGCATTGAGGAGCTAAAGAACATTTGGCAGCATGTAATCAGAAGAAAGAAATTTGATCCAAAGGACCGAATGAATTCTGGCAATCAGGACAGGCCTGATTCTGAAAATGGCGAAGAAGCTGCAGATCCAAATGGGAAATTTAATAAAAAAAGGAAGGACCAGAACTATAACGAAGATGATGACCAGGACTATGGGCAAGAGAATGATGACTCATCGACCCAGAAGAAGCCTCGTGTTGTTTGGTCCGTGGAGCTGCATAGGAAGTTTGTAAATGCTGTCAACCAGTTAGGCATAGACAGTGAGTTCTCAACCTCTCTGCTCCCCCCCCCCCCCCCCCCCCCCCCCCCCCCCCCCCCCCCCCCCCCCCCC